>JANTCA010002270.1:0-11448 GCA_024741275.1 Chironex yamaguchii | reverse complement strand
CCAATGGTTCCTAAAGTGTCTAGTGGATAGATCGAATGCTTGGGTAAAGTGTGTCCAATGGTTCCTAAAGTGTCTATCAAAAGATCGATTTCTTAGGTAAAGTGTGTCCAATGGTTCCTAAAGTGTCTAGTGGAGAGATCGAGTGCTTGGGTAAATCCTCTGTAGATTGTGTCCGAAGCACAAGTGTGAAGCACAATACGCTACGACGATGCAAATCAAATTCTCCAGTAAATCTTTGTTCCTGTTTATATAGACGTTTATTATAGGATATCTGATGTTGCGGCGAAGAGAAAAAGGGGCATACGACCCCACCCATATGTCTAGAAAATGCCACGCCCTTTGACGAGCTTAATTGATTTGCAGCATAGTCAGCCAGAGTTTCATTTTTAAGAGATGAGTGCTTTGATTTTTCACAAAAATATCACATGAATACAAAGTTAAGTAGAATATCACGTCAACAAAACCATAATTATATTCAACCTAATACGTCAACCATCAATTTATATTGCATAATTACCAAAAATATTGTTTACTCAAGCAATTACAAGTTCTTCAAATGATGTGAATTCTGAAGGACGGCGAACGAAACAAGTGACCACAACCACACAAGTAGCTCTAGCTGGGTGACAGGTATTCGATAACAGAAAAGCGATTAGGATCCTAATCCTTGTTCTCTGATTGGACTTGAGGCATCGCTGTAGCAAACTGTGTCAGAAGCTATTACATTCAATTGCAGTTTCCATGTTTCAAATCTGCATAGTAACCTTTCCTCGCTGTGGGCGTGATGGACAATTTTAAAGTAAACCGGAAAATCTAAAGACCTTTTAAAGAAACAAGAACCACAATTCTCTTACAACGGGGAGTTTTCTACAAAAGGAGCCCATTTTCTTTGGAAAAGGGGCACTTTTTAACTTTCGGGGAAGTGGGGGCCAGGACCCTCAGGTCCTCTAGCTCCTACGTCTATGCCTGTTTAGTAAGGGTCATCTGATACCCTCATTTTATCAAGACATGGTTCTGTAATGCATTTGTCAGTGAGTGCTCTTTAATTATTTTGTCCACTTAGGCAACCCTTTCATAAAGACTTTCCCTAAATACAACTCATTTTATTTTGTTTATAATTGTTTACTATCTGCATGATTAAATTGGTTACATGCTTAAATTCAAACTATTTCAACTGAACTGCAAAGTAATTATGTGTAAGAACCATAGATATAAAAGTCCTTTTATATCTATGGTAAGAACATTGCAACCCTTTTAGGTTCCTCTGAACTGCTCTTGTGGGCATGTATTTCTATCAATTGATGTTGCTTACATCAAGCATTAACTGCTCATGTTGTAAGAAGATGGCGTCGGTGGCAACTGTAGGAACGTCTGCCTCAACATCAAAGGTAAGAAATTACTTCTTGCTGCACACCTACATTCACTTAATATACAATTTTCATAAGATTTAGCCAGTAGTTTTTCATCTTAGCTCTATCTAGGTGAAAATTTACGTGGCGATCGCTACAGTAGTTCACAAAGTAGGGCTTTGATCAGAATAGGTTTGGGATGTGGCCGGCCAGACTGGTAATACTGCCGTTTTAGCGCGGAAACGTAAATTTTGGTCACAAATTAAGAAATGAAAGAATTATTTTCATCTTCATTGGGACAATTTTATGCATTTGTTACACCTAAGATTATTTTGCGGCACTTATATCTCTCAGTGGCGCACCCAGCTTAAATTTTGAGGGGTGCTGAAATCACTCATAATCTTGATACATTGTTACCTTGCAGGGTTTGATCGTTTCTGGCAGTCATTAAGAACAGAGGTGTAAATGGCCGTAAATTGTTGCATGTTGGGTCGAATACATGGCGATCTATATATAGATCGCTCTGGTCGAATAGCATACCAAAGCAAGACAAGGTACCTGGCTCTACTAAAAACGATGCCAAATTTTTCAGAAAAACCTAATTGAAGTAAGAAAGCACCCTCATCAAAGTATGAATCAAACATCCTACGTGATGAGTATTTAGGGCTGTGACTGCATTTTATATCAATGACCATTACTACTACCACAGCCTGAATCACCCACTTTGTAACTCAAACAAAGATGACCTATGAACGAATCAAGACAGATCAACAATTTCACCATTAAAAGAATTGCCATTTTAACACATGCAAAACATATCTTTGCTCAACCTGGTAATGCAATAAGTAAAAACTTAAAAACGTGCAAAACATCCCTTGAGGCTCAAATCCTCTCTCCTGAGAATAGAAAAACTGATTACAAAGCCATTTTGTCAAGTAAGTCAAGCAGAACATGAGCTTGGTCTAAAATGTGCTTCTGAATGTGCTTCTTGGGTACACAAGTATCTGCAGTTATAGCAATTGATGAACCAAAAATGAACCTTCACAGTACCTCGGAATACTGCTCTTAGCTCGACAGATAACAGACAGCTTATTGTTCTAAGGGTGTGTCCTGTCTAATTTCCTTTCCATGATCTTTGGTTCATGTTAGCTGAGGTAGCTTACAGAACAACCACAGCACCTTTCTAAGAACAAGGCTGGTTGAAAATTTGAGTTATGTTACAATTTGAGTTACAATAAGGGTGCTCCTGCCAAAAGTGATCCCCTGCAAAATTGAAAGCTGATTGGCCACTTTCCATTCATGGGTGATCAAGCTCTGTCTCTGATAGGTTAAAGTCAGTTACAAAATCATTAAAACTCTGTCCAGGGGGTGCTCAAAAGCTTGGGTTTACTCAGAACTAGTCGATCTGATCTGTAGATTAACATTGTATCAGTGACCATGGAGATTCAGTTTGGAAAGCCTGCCAGATGTCAATTTCAAGAAACAGAGGTGAAACAACATCAAAATTTGTTTACCGTGGATACTAGGCAGGCATAGGCAATCCAGATTGTGAACAAAGTATTTCATACAAACACTAAATCTTGCTATTGAAAATTTGAGAGATGCTCAGCACCAGTAGCACCCCCTAGATCAGCCAATGTGTCTGAAACTTCAAACTTTGTTGTTAAAATCAATATGGGGTGGCAACAATTGATCGTGAATGGTTGTATACCCAAAGACTTATGTAAAAGAAGAATATGAATAGTTTGGTTCATTTGAAAAAGTACAGTTTCATACTTAGTTTCACAGAAAGTTTATACAAATGACTTGAAATTCAAAAGTAAAATGCTCAGCCCTCTTGATTTATAGACCTATGAAGGAAAAAATATCTACCCCTACCTTAATCCTCATGTGTGAGGGACAAAGGGAGGATGGAGAGTTTGGGTCACAGAGACTTTTCTGATTGTTCTATATTTTATTAGTAATAGAAGGAAAATATTTTTTGTGTTTTTTTATGGTGATAAATGTACCATGCTGTGAGGGAAAGTGTGAATTCATAAAGGAGTAAGGTCAATGGTGCTCTTTGAATGTGAAACCTGGTCATTTAGAATTATAGAGGCTAGAAACTGGATGCATGTGAACACAAGTCGGAGGATACAATTCCTAAACTTGTTGCCAAAAGACATGTTGTGAGGCAGAGAATTGAAGTTGACTATTTTCCATCTTTAAATGTTTGTTAATAAAAGTATTGTTTTAAAATGCTTTATTAGGCCTAGTTTAAAGGTTACAACTGTCTGTTGAATTGAATGTAATTAAGAATGCAATTAGATGTGACAGTGGATTTATTGGTTTCATCAAATTTGAAAATGGTACCAAATATCCAGATGTATGCAGTATAAGCGTTTTTTGTGTCTTGGTAGGCTTCTCTACTAATATCCAGAAAATAGCTTTGCTCAATTTGATTTGACATGGCAGTCACACTACTGTTACTTTTTCACTTTTAATTTAATTTGGCATGGCAGAGATGCAACCTTTAAAGTAGACCTCACTATTTTGGGCATACTCTCGACACAATTATCAGATACAAAGATTTACATTATTTTCATACCATGCTTGTACAGAATGGCCATGTGTCTATAATGGCCAAAATTGGTCAGTCCCTTGGGTGACCATTGTAGACAAGTTACATGGTACTTGCAAGAAAGATCCCAGAAACTAAGGAGCAGTATTTCAACAAGACCATTTTAACTGGAAGTGAAAAGCTTTGTTGGAAGCTTTCATTACAAATCATGCTCAGTAGAAGACTATAGTTGCTATGGAAACAGTCCATTTCATGCATTTCACAACAGAGATTGGTTTATTTAATTGTCGATTGATTGGTCTTTAGTGTGCAGTTTGTTGGATGTGTCAGTGTCTATAATAGTGGTGTTCAGCAACATGTCCGTGCTTGCAGTGTCTATTGTAATTTAAGTCAAATTGTGTTTTATGAGATAGGAGTCTTTCCTTCATATAAGCAGTTATTTTTTCAATTGTGTATGTGAAGTTGCAGTCGGTCATACCAGTGGAAAAAGGTTGAGTAGCCAGGAGATTACTACAGATTTAATTTAATTTAAGAACATTTAATATTAGTGAGTTAGGTACTTAGGATAGCCATGTTTAAACTGCACACCAATTAATTCACATCTATATTTTTGATGAATCTTGAAAATTAAAAACATTGAAAGTACATCTTATTGCTGGATGCACACTTGAAGATGCACAAGGTATTGCACTAAAATTGCATGGATATGTTCACACAAGATGCATCTCAAGTGCTTTATTTGAATTGCTGTGCTTCCTTTGACTCATAAAAATGGTTAGTTTGCATTGCATTTGTTGACATTTAAGAGGAAAAACATTCTACATTGGTAAGGGAAATATTACAAGCTGGCAGCTTCTAGTGTGTGTATGTAAAATGTGAAATAGCCCTGTTAAACCTGTTTATATTGTGCAATTTAGAAATTTAAAACTGTTTACAGTATTGATCATAAGTGTGTATGAAAGTGTCTGTTTCTTTCATCCTGGTATTTAAAAAACTATCCAAAAATTTATCCTTTAATAAGTACACTGAAAGATATAATTTGAACCTGACCTTCAGTTAGTAATTTTTTGTTGCAATATTCTCTGTATACTTTCTGGTATCCTAGCAATTTTTAATTTACCATATACCCAGACTTGCTTTGTACTGCTTAAGGCATGTGGATCTTCCTTTGATTGTTTACCATTTTCTAGAAATGCAATTTCTTTCTTATATATTGTTCCTCTTGTGTTACAATTTTTAGATAAGTGATGAAGTTCAAATCACATTTGCAGATCAACAGATGATTAATACATTTGCAAGAAGGAATTCCAAATTTAATGAGCTCAAGGCTGATATAGAAAAACTAAAAGTAAGTTAAATGTAAATTTTTGTCATGCCATCCTAGATGTTATTTTTACAAATATAGTTCTCTAAGTAATAGCCAAGGACCCTTTGGCTAACCTATGGCTAATCTAAGTATTTTGACCAGTGATTTTTTATTATTTATTTAATTCAGCTTATTGCACTTACATTGTTAATGCCTCTCCTCATACCTGTCCAACTAACCCTACATTTGATTTTAATCTTGAACCTAATGGGACAACATTGAATGTATTGATGACAAAATCAATAAGTTAACTATCCATGCTACTATTTGTATATTTGTTCTTGTAAGATATTTGTCAGGTCAGAGGTATAGTGGGCCTCCTGTTTCAGGGAGGCCAAGGAGAAAACTTTCTGACAAACCTTTCAGACTCAGACTCGGTTTTTGTATAGATCTACTTAGAAGCAGCATGTAGGTATAAAAGAGTAAAGCAAAAAGTGCTTTAGAGTGAATTTTTATGACTACTTTTACCATCTATATTTGATTTTCATTATCAACTTTTTGCAAGGTAGGCATGAATGCAAATTTTTGTGGTTAATTTTTGGAATCAATTTCCTTCAATGTTCAACAGCATCAAAGGTCTAAGCCTACTTTGTCCAGTTGTGGATCATAACTTGTTTTTACTAGCTTGAGGTTCAACACTGTTCTCTAACACTTGCTTTCTTGTTTTTGGTACAATAGAAATATGTTTTGATAAGCTGTCTGCAGGTAGGATTTAGCCAATACTTTTATAGTCATTGAGAAGTTCTCTCCACTCGACTCTGCATTTGATGTAGTCAGACTAGTGAGGGCTCCTTCAGACCATAATAAATGCTTGAGCTTTGCTACATTGATTGCTTTATCATATTCGTCAATGTATCTAATCCATGACAGTGTTATTCTGTGAACTGCTGGCTGGCAGTCATCCAGTGTGAATAGAACAATCAAATAATTTGCAGTCTTTTGCAAGGAGGATTTTTTCAATAGCCTGATGTGACCATCTTGTTGTCAAGATGACTCACAGACAAATACATAACTTCATTTCTTTTGATTGACAAATAAGATGTTACTAGAATGCCAAACAATGATGTTACCATCGTAGATAGATGACAGTCCTCTATAATGATGTGGTTACAAACGTGATCAAATAGCCAAATGAAGAGGCATCTTCTTTTTGAATCGATGATTTCACTGTGGTGTACTTTTCTAAGTACAGGTGCTCCATCAGAAACTTACCCTACTGCACTGGTCAGACTTATTCTTCCTTCTTCTAAATCCATTTTGGGGATTTTATCATTCTATATGCTGTAGCATCTTGTACCCTTTTGACTCAAATTAGTTGTTCACAGAGTTTAGGTGTCCAGAGAACAAAGTATGATGTAATGACCGAGAGCTAGTCAGAATGAGATGAGTCTCTTGTGGTGGCAACATCTGTGCTATATATTTCTGTTTGCTTAATATTATTAATGATTTTTGACAGGTGTCTTGAATTAAATTGATAAGCTTAAGAGAAGTACAGGTGACATAGACAGAATGAAATAAAAACGTGGGAGAAAATTCATTTTAAAAACTTCAGAAAAGATGGTTATGTTGCAAATTTTCTGGCAAATCTGACAAACCTCCCAACAGGGGAGCACTGGCCCTCCCCCCCTTCACCTTTGTGCCAGGTATGACAAACAATTTGACATGCCTAAATCCATTGTCACATATTAATTTAGTTCAACTATGATTATCTTGAGATATAAAAGCATGATATTAGTCCTGATGAACAAATTATTGCTGTTTCTGATGTTGTAAAATAAGTCTGGTTAGCATATTTAAGGTCTGGTATTGACATGCTACACTAACTACATACCATACAAAGTGGCAAATGAATGTTGATACAGAATACCGAAAAACAGGTTAAGGATGAGATCTAGTTTGTGTAGAGTATGAGATGTAGTGTCTCCATCAATTATTTGGATTGCTTAGTGGGATGTTATGACCACTTCAAGTGTAACTATCCACTTTCACTAGCAAACAGAGATATTGGCGTTTGAGATAAGATTGCTAAGAAAATGATGACACACGTTTTCTTTCTTTGTAATACTGCATGTTATTATACCACATGTGAAGCAAATAGCTTGATTTGCACAATTGTGAGTATGTAAAAGGCTTTATTTGTGCCAAAACGTTTATTTGTTTATGATAGACAGCATCATCATCAAATGGTCTTCCAAAAACTCAATTTTGATCAAACATATGTTTTTTCTGCTACAAAAGTAGTCTGCTTTGTTTTCTTTTGGTCTACCTCTTTATTAGTTTAGTTCCTGTCGATACTGGTGCATTGAGACATGAAATTGCCATGAATATCTTACTTATTACCTTTCATATCAAACTTCTGTTGCAAAAGTACTAACAAGAGCTTTCTTCCCTCCCAGGGACCTTCTTTGATGTGTCTGAAAACTTGAGCTTTGTTATATTAGACCCAGACCATATAGTTGATGGTGTTTTGATCTCCCGGCCCTCTCAAGTCAAGAAATTGCGTCCTTGGTTTGTTGATAATTTTGCCTGTGTACTCTTGCACTGTGTTGAGCATCATTTAGTGTACGTCTTACAAGCCAACAGGTGTGTCCTATTGTAAGGCCTGATATCTGTTAGAAAAAGGTTGGACATCAGTGGTTGTCCATTTTAGTTTTGCATGAACCCAGAGGTGATGCCAACCGTATTACCAATGAGCACTGTAGGTGGATCTCAGGCTGGGGCCAATTAGGAGAGGTTGAGCTTGGTCGAGGTTTTCTTTGGAGAAGAGCAGGACCATTTCCACTCCATAGGTAGGGGATCTTTCATCGCCTGCTTACAGATCCGTCATCTGTCATGTGGGAGACATGGCAGAGCCAGCAGAATCAGTTGTGCTCGATGAAATCCGCTACTTTAAAGCTGATCACAGCAGCATTGTCACATGTTCTGTAGTCTTTCAGCAAAAAGCTGCAGGTAATGTGTAGTCAGGACATCTCGAACGCTTTGAGATGCTCAATGTCGGTATTTAGGGGACACCACCACTTCAAGCCATATAGGAAGACAGAGATAATGGCAGAATTAAACACCTTCATTTTAGTGTCCATTGTAATATTCGTGCCGTTTACAAAAACGGGAACAACAATTAAGTGTTTGAAATCTTTGGGCATTTTTCGAGAATGCCAGATTAGTCCAAGGGTGTCGTGAAGGTGAATTAGATGAACAGATAATTTAGGTACCACTTCTTAACTTGACCCATAAAGTACATGAAGTCTAAATTACAATGTAACAAAACGAGCATTTTTTTCTTGTGTGCCAAAAGATGTAGAATGACAGGTTACAAAGTTGACTTCATTTGTTGGTTGGCTTTGAGTGTTCATTTTTAAAATATAGCTTGGTTTCTCAGTGATAACAAGTATAAATTATTATTCTTTCTTTCTCAGAAAGAGATACAGACTTTAGAAGATGCAGGTGATGAGCTTTTGTTGCTTGAAGGGGACTCAGACACAGTCCCGTATCTTTGATAAAGTCATAAAGTTATTTGCCGGGTTTCATAATTTTATCACGCTGCCAATTGACGAGCTTTGTACCATAATCGTTTGAATTATTAAGCGCTTATTTAATCTTTCTGCTTTTAAGGGGGCGCTCATTCGAGATGGGTGCTTATTCGAAAGGGGCGCTTAAAGTATTTCTCGAAAAGTAAGGATTGAAAATTCAAAGGTCAACGTTCTTTTTCACATTTTACATCTCTCAGGAGAACAAAATTCAAACATGTAAATACCCGATAAACATCTAACAACTGGAGAGGATGAAAACTACTTGGAGGCAGAAGTTCTCTGAAAAAGAGAGATCTGCTTGGTCGTACTCAGCCAAATACAAAGGAACAACCAAAGACGAACGATTTGCCAACATTTTGCGGGAGAAGTTAGAGGAAAAGAAGAAGATACTTGATGTAGTGTACGGTCAATTTAAGAAGTTTCCTGATAAGAAAAGCAAAAAGAATAAAAATTGTCAAAGAAAAAGTGTTATTTTTTCTTTTCCAAGGTGTCCCCTTCCCTCCATTCTCCATTCAAGATATTAAATTTTTTAATTGATTTTCTCCGTGAATTTCGAAAATTCGAATAAGCGCCCACCCTAGAACAAAGGGGGCGCTTATTCGAGAGGGGTGGTTATAAAATTATTTTTTTAAAAGGGGGCGCTTATTTGAGAGGGGCGCTTATTCGAATGATTATGGTAAAGCCTTCTGGTATGACTCACAGCAATGGCCCACGTATTAAATTTATGTAGTTGTAAATTAGTTGATTTATTGGTTATTTTCTTATCGGAATAGACATTATGAACTGAGTTTTATTTGTCTTTGTGGTCCCTGAATATGTCTTTATTTTCTGGTAACCTTCAAGCAATGAAGAGACCGTACATTAAATGTTATCAATTTTTTAATTACTATGCGTAACGTTTTCCTGCTCGTTTGGTGTAGGGGTTACTAACAGTTAAGCTAGTAGAGAAGTTTAAAAGTCTTAATTTATGTTGATTAATCTTATTAGAATATCAATATTATTTTTGAAATATTGAAGGAAATATGAAATCACACGATCATTGCCATTTTGGCAAGGTAAATAGTCCTTTCAACATGCCAGGTATTCATCATGGAGTAAAAAATGTCTGTTTTGTTGTATGAGACAGATATTGTAGGTCAAAATTTGAATACCTTCGTAAGCACCAAAATTTTGTAAACGTGTATACCTTCAGTTAGACTTTCTAGTTAATAGAAGACGACTACATATGCGACTGACGGCTTATATTGGCTGTCGGTCACCAGGTTGTTAATTTGCCTTAACTAGTTCCTAGATACCACATTGGAGATGTGTTCTTTACCATTGGTATGGAAGAGGCCCAGTCACTCTTGGATCAACAAAAAGAGGAGAATTCGGAGAAGTTACAGCATTTAGAGAAAAACGTGGAGGATATGAAAAGTGAACTTGCTGCTCTGAAAGTTGAACTCTACAGTAAATTTGGAAATAACATTAACCTGGAAGAGGAAGATGAATAATTGTCAGCTATGGATGCTTATTCCTAACCCTCGTACGTTAGAACGGGCTCCGTCATGTCTTTCTGAGCTTGTTTAAAACCGTAAGCTAAGTAATTCTATGTCGTTCGCAGCTCTTCGCAAAAGGAAAGGGATTTAAAGCACAGCTTGCGTTTTATTTTATGTTGTATAACATTGGACACAGTTTGCCAGAAAACACCACGAAATTAAGTATTGAAATAAAAGAGACATTTTGTTTTATTTTTGTTTGGTTATTTGGCTGTTTCCCTCATTTCTGGCTGCATGACACTAGAGTCATGTTATCACTACTTACATTTATTGACCAGCAATGTTACTTTATCATGCAGAGGTACCAAGTAGTGTGTTTCTCAAACTGTGTGTTTGGGTTGTTTCTCAGATCTGATTAGCTTATATTTGGACGATCGCCAAGCTCACGGCGAAAAGTTGAACGGGTTTAAAGTGTATTGGTACTAATAGTTAGGCTTGAAAATAATTCATTAACATGCTGTACTTTCTCCTTGTCTTGTAACATTGACGAGTAATGTAGTAATGTAGAGTTAGCTCTCGTATAGATGATTAGATTTTCGGGCTTTGGTGTCAGTGTTGCAGTTTAGTATCAAGGAGAATACTGAAGCACTATGAAAGGGGTAATTGCAGCTTTTGTTAATTCCATATGCTCACAAAATTTTCTTTGCTGCTGTTTATTGTCACTTTTTATAAACAAAACAAGAGCTTGACAAGAGCTTGAAACTATTTTGATCAGCTGGAAGGCAACTCTTGTATATTTTAACTTTTTTGCTTGGTGTTAAAAGAAATACAGTACAATGACCTTTTAGTATTTTATAGCTTCTCCTAAGTCACGTTTCTTCATGCCATCATAATCCAACAAGATCTCTGTTCCGTGTTAATATTTTGCTACCAAACATTTTCGAAGAATTGGAAATTTTCTGCATGCCATCTTTCTGAGTAGTTAATTAAGTGTCTTGTTAATTTCGTTTAATAAGGTACACGTTTTACTTTTTAGTCCTAAATCGCATTTGGCTACCCATGTTAACACTGAACTTGTACAGTTTCTTTCTGTCTGTCTATCTGTCTATCTGTCTATCTATCTATCTATCTATCTATCTATCTATCTATCTATCTATCTATCTAT
>JANTCA010002269.1:0-11450 GCA_024741275.1 Chironex yamaguchii | reverse complement strand
TACTACTACAACTGCTACTACTACTACTACTACTACTACTACTACTACTACTACTACTGATATTACTAATACTATTACTGTAGCTTCTATTGATACTACTGTTACTACTACTACTACAACAACAACAACTACTACTACTACTACTACTACTACTGATGCTAGTATAAGTGCTAACACTATTACCGCTACTACTAATTCTATTACTGCTATTACTGCTACTACTACAACCACGACCACTACTACTACTACTACAACTGCTACTACTACTACTACTACTACTACTACTACTACTACTACTACTACTACTACTACTACTACTACTACCAATAATAATAGATTCCATCTCTCCATGGTATGATCGGGACAGTAACAGATTTCTGGCGAGAGATTTGTTAGCCACAGATGGTTCCTATTATAAACATGTCCTGCTTTGAATTAGAACATAATTGTCTTTCATCTTGTTTATTGATTAGCTCAATTCTTCGTTTGAAAAGAAATAATCTGAGTTCGTTATTTCTTTAAAGTAAAAAGCCTTTCAAATATTTTCAGCTGTCCTTCGTCATGTACAATAGTCAACTAGGGTAAACAGTCTTGAAAAGGACACAGAAAAATGCGCGAACCATTCATGAAATGTTGAAGCTAAACGACAAAAAGATGAAATCTCGTCTTGAAAATTTGCGGCAAATATCTACACTTACCTTTCTGACGATTCATAATCAGACAAAAAAGGATAGAGTATACCAAAGTATAGTCAGCAAGAAATTTATTATATGGTCTAATAATGTAAAATTATCACTGTCTGTTTTCTCTTTAAATCCTTATGAACAAAAAGATCTCCAGCTTGGTGCTCGAAGGTCGCTCTCTACAAATAATTTCACAGCATATCATGGGTTAGGCATTTCATTCTTAAACTGCTACACATCAAGATGGGATTAAAACATGACTAAAATGGAAGAAAATCGTGGGCAGAAAAGGTAATAGTTAAGCTTATGCTGTTCCAATGATTTACTAAGTAGTTCCGACAGGGCAGTGGATAATTGTTGAACTAATTACCTTGCAACATGTTCAGGAAATGATAGTTAATTTCCATTTTATTTTCTTTCGATGGATTTTTGAAAATGCAGCAGCAGCTATTAGAGTCAATGAAGTAACAAGGCTAAGAAGAGGCTTATAGATAGAAAGCAGGAATAGAAAAGAAGATGTAATACACGAGAGAGTGCCTAGAGGAATAACCTAAGAAAGCTTTCTCTTGAAAGGCACCCATTGCATCTATTTTTTGATTTAACTAACAGACAGTGGGCCTTGAATAACACAACGAGGTTTCAATTTCTTGCTAGCTGTTAGCGCACCAAACTGTTTTAGCTTTAAGCGAGCCTCAAAGACAGCAATAATGAAAACAAAAATAAACTGCACGAATAAACTATTCAAATAAACTACAATCCTTATATCGTTCAATTAATTTGTACTGTACGGAAACATTTTTCTTAATGATGTCTTAAATATAAAGTGGAGGAGTAAGTGTGGTCGATAACAATAGTAGCTAAGTTGGTAAATAAGAAAAACTGCCTTTGGAACATAAAAACCTAGTGGGTGAATTTGTGACGCTCATAAAACGGTCTATCGCTTTTCTAAGCAATAAAAGACATTCCTGGCTGGATACTTGAGTCATCCTAAGGGAAGAGAATAAGATTATTGCAAGGCAAAAGGAGAAAAAACAATGAGAGTCTAAGGGCAGCATTAATATTGATAAATTATTCAAATCACTATTATTGAAAACGTGCATAGGGATTGTCACAAATATCTCCGTTTCAAAGTTAAGATCCATATTGTGCAAGGCACGTGCCTGCACTGTCGGTATCTAAAAGCAAGAACTTTGCTAAGCCTTCAACATTAATAAATCAACAGCTCTTCGTGTGAATAGATATTAATTGAATGTGGAAACATTTTTCAAGCATTCACTGTTTGTCAGTATGTCATCCCATTATGGTGTCCATAACAGGTCTAAGCACCCTTAATATTTTCTGTAATAGAAGATAAAGTGATTTGTATTAAAAACCGCAGAACTGGAGTTGTTACAAGTCACCTTGAGTTTATCTTCATCATACGTACGAGGTCAACCAGGGATTAGGAAATCCGTTATTTTCATTGGCAAATTTTTATGTTGCCTCCTACGTTTCTTCCATATGAGTGCCGCGATTGATGGAGTGATATTAATATGTGGGCATACACTGCCTTACTTTGCTTTCGATCTTCACCGGGGAATGATAAAAAGCACAGAAAAATAACAGCTTTTATATCTAAAATAATTAATCTTTATAACTTGGGACGCCATTGGGAATATTTATCACCTTTTTAAAATGTGAGAGACCTTTCTACAACGATAGACTGCTGTAAAATGTGAGGCAAGAAATAAGCAGATCGGGAACGATTTTCGTCACAGCTAACAACATATAAATAGTTTAGTTAGTGAAAAAACTGAGGAAAACAATAGGCGTAGGAAGTAGGCATTTCACTTCATGTTTTTAAGGACTATTATGCGAGTGAAACTGAGAAATTATTTCATCGAGTTTTGCTCGATCTATAATAGGCTCTAAGGTTATCTATAAAGTCTTGATCATTGCTACAGTAATGAAATATTATCAGAAGAAAATTGTATCTAGTCCGGTTTTGCTATTTGACCGATATGATGTATCTAAAAGGGGTTTGGTTTAGTGGACTGATTTTCCTCAAAATAACTCCAATGACGACATAAGCAAACATTAAAGAGCATGCCTGTCTTTCAAGTCACAGTTTAAAGTCGTTTTAAAGCAAGGTTTGTCTCTCGACGGCCATTCTGGGTCCTAACAAGTCATATTTGAACGGTGATTTGTGAGGTCATTTATGCCCTGAACAAATGTATATAAACCCGTTGATCCTAAACAAAAAATTGTAGAGCTATAATGGATCTTGAAATCATGGTTACTTATTCACATTTGATCGTTGAAATAACCATAGTAAAGTCTTTGTAAGCATTCGCAACTATATTTAGCCATCGGAGATTGAAAGAGGAAATCTTACCACTGTAATGACTTACAAGGGGGCTCAGGGGGTCAAACCTTGTTAGAATTTTTCTTGAGTTTGAGAGGGTCCACCTCCAAAGAAAGTTTGCATTGATTATAATCTTTGCATCTACGAAGACATGGGCGCGGTGGTAAAACCACACCCTGTCATATCAAATTGCCCCTGGAACCCACCCTGTTGAATTATTTTCAAATCACGGCTAGGTCTTACTCTTACACTAAGGTTCACACAGTAAAAAAGAAACACAGCAGGCAAAGTTGGACCCGAGTTTCTGGCTCTTCTGACTAGATCTTATATAAAGTAAACTTTCGTCCTTGCCACTAGCTAGAGGATAGATATTGTTTTAGCTGTGGCACTTAAGTTTGTAGAATTTCTTCAGTTTCATAAATGGGATGGAAGTATGAAAAAGCAAGTGCATTTCTTTTCCACCAAGCTACAGATATAATTTCAGTTGACAAGAGAACTCAGCTATGTGGTGGCCTATCCGTTTGAGGGAACAATGAAGTCTATACCAAACATTTGAAGAGGATGGCATATCTGACCCAAACTAACATTGGGAAGGGTAGATAGAAGTACTTGGTCTCAAAATAATTTCTGTAAGTTAAGCTATACATGTATAATTTTATCACCATTACGATTTCCTGATTTGTATTGTATATCTTTTCTCATTTACTCACACAATGTATTCGTATTTTGTGTTACCGGATTGTATAGATCACTGGCAATGACAGCTGAACAAGAATCGATGTTCCTTATTGATCTGCATCGATCATACTCAAAATACTACACGATTTCCGACATATACGCTTGCTTTGTTTCGTAAGTCCATTCAATCATGTCTCATGAACACTCCAGATAAACTGATTGCGATTAATAGCTATTAATTAAGGGTAACGAACAGTTAATTGACTACAAATGACTTAGCTGCCAAAAGAACAGCTGTACCGTTGATAGACGTCCGAAGATATAAGGTGCTTTTCACAAACAAACAAAAACGATGAATAGATAATGTGATAAAGCGAGCTATTTTTAAGTGATTGCATTTGTTTATGTACACTAGACAGACAGATATGAACACGGCGATAAGCTTTTTTATCACATACAATACAGGTGGGGAGTTTTGCGCTCAGTAAATGAGATAAAGCAATGAGTTGCAGCATTGATGCAGGTGCATTCATTTTCAAATGATAGGATCGTTTACAAAATATGATTGTTGGGGCCACTAATGTGAGTTGTTGGAGCTCTTTCAGTGGCATTTTAAATCCTAGAAACAACACCACATGGAGTACAATCAATACGTATTTTAATTAAAGCGCCTTTTAAAATGGCAAAAAATCAGAGGCTGCCTTCTGAAGAAAAGAGTTGTTGATAATTCGTTTATCCACTTTTGATATAACATCCACACGCTGCATCAATATTTTCGCACAATGATGCATTTTTTATCAATTTTTGTATGTCGTATTGCAGGATTATCACCGTTTGAGCAAAGATATTGGAAGTAAACAAGAAATATGCATTTTAGGTACACACCGTTACGTTTTTTAAGAGGGCTCTCTCCAGCGTTAAAAAGTGTGATCATTGCTTCACGCTTTTGACCATAATGTTCATAACGAGCAGCTTAAAAGGATTTATCTGATCTTTAGATGTGAATTTGACAAATTTGGAGCAGTTATATTTATATCCCACCTGTATTTACTTTATAATTAGCATGAAACGTCATATTATTCAGCTTTAAATACTATTGTTTATAAGTACCCTAATTCCAAGCAACGATCTGCTCCGGTTAGCAGGACAAATCACACTAACGATTTCAAAGTTTTACTTTGTGACTTACATACTCCGATGAAAAGTCATCCAAATTTGACATTACGCGGGGATGTTACAGTGAACAATATCCTGTCTTATCTGTTAAAATTAAATATTATCTTAATCATACTTATGACGTAGTTTACTATGTATTCATACAACATACAATAGTGGTTGTCGAAGTACTGTTGGTAAGAATTGAGACCTGTTAATACCATGTATGTGTTTAAAGGGAATAGAGATGTGATAGTTTGGCAACATTACTTTGCGGTTCCATTAAAGATGTCCATGAAGGATAAAGTGTGTATCTTGTAAATGCTTTGACATCATGAGTTGCACTTCATGGATCTTCTTCTAGTGGCTACGGCACGATGTTTGCTATTAAGTCACAGGGAGGGGTAGGTGATTTCTTTATTACATGAAAGAAATATGTCCTAAGTCACAATGGAGTGTGGCGGGTTGTAATGTTTCTTCCTCTTGTTGTTTGCTGTGTCTTGTCTACAGGACTTAATGCTCCTTTGGGATGTTTTGTTAGACTTAACACAGAAAGCGCCATAGAAAGTCTTCAGCTTTTTATTAGCTTAGGAATGAAGTGGAAAATCCTGACTGCGAGACCTCCGCCTTGGGTGATACTGAATTCACATCTATGCTTTCTGAGCATATGACCTAAGTAATCTGGCTATCAAGAAGCACAAATTGTGATAATCTCCATAAGTCTCCAAGAACACTTAGTTAACTTACCTTAAAGCATCCAGACCCAGTACTTAAAAGGTCTGGACCCAACTGATTAAAGGACTCACAGATCACTACGTCTCTTGTATAACTGAATACAAGCATAAACAATTACTAAATTGAGCTCTTACGGCTAAAAGAGATATTTTTCTCCGTTTTCCACTTCTTCTTCTTGTTTTTCGGATGAACGTTGAATTAGAAAAATTTAACATAGAGATTACTAATTGACTTTTCTTTCCTAGTCCCAAAAGCGGATAATGTACAGATTTCATGGAATACGACTTATGAAAGTGACCACATTACGAGTACTGCCGTTGCGAACTCCTGATCATCCTCAGGAGAGATGTTGTGTCAAGAAAACAACCTTTTTTACAGTCCAATATAGGTTCGAATTACACAGCATCTATTTCGTTCTCACTAACTGCAAAGGAAAGACAACCGGAACTTGACCAACATGTTAAAGTAAAGTATGTCTTATTCACCTTCACTTTTAATAGTAACACAACACTTAAAGATCACGCTGATAGGGCCTAGCCAATCAAGCAAGGCTAAATACTTTTCAAGCTTTATGACGAAGGAAAAAGTCAATTTTTTGCAACGTAATACTGATTAAATCATTGTAAGGCACAAAAAGAAACCATTGTCTACGAGATACGATATCAAGTTGGTGTGGTCATTGTTACAATAGCCATCGAAACTCAATGAAAGTACTAGATTTCCTAAAAGATGCAGTGTCAGATATCACAGCTTATTCCAGTGCTTGCCGCCAATAGCTCTTTGGAAACTATTGAGATCTGTCAACATATTACTTACCAAGTGGACGTGAATAGATCAACTCTTTCCCTCACCGAGCAGGTCAAAAAGTCTTTTTGGTGATATTCACGTTTATTGTGTACATTATCCTGGTTCGACTCTTCCATCGACTTTGACTTATGAGTATCTATCAGCAGACAACTGTTCATAAGTTTGTCTCTCAAATGAGATTTCAGTCCTAACAAGAATTTGTAAGCAAGACCACATAACAAATTCTAGTACATCGTATTATGTTAACAATGTATCTTCCTCTTTTATCTTTTAGTATCCTGTGAAAGGTATAACAAAGTGGTTTACATATTTGTACCACTAAGTCTTAGTGTCGTCATTGAATTGACCTGGTTCATATCAACATGATCCAGGAGACAAAGCTGACACACTATTAGCTTTAAAAAGTAAGTTTTGTTGCTATTGAATCATTGGAAAGTTGTTTAAAAGTTAAAGAAAAGGTAATGACATCCAAGTATGCAAGAGGCAAAACGAATGATGCTCTTTGTCCAGTAGCTGCTACAGTATTCATGATAATGATAATGGCCACTCCTTCCCTTTCCCCAACATTTAACTTGTTCTCGTTCTCTCAACAGCGTTGTTACTCATTTATGTGATCTCGGAGGTATACAAGATTGAGCGAACCAAGGTACAGTCATAGGAGAAGTTTGAACGGATAAAAATATCTAGTGATCTTGAATCAGAGCAAAGACAGAAAGGCCTACTGTTAACGCGTTGCCTTCCCTGTTGAGTAAGATACAAACTGGATTGACTTATCTTTATACATTCAAGCAAATATGCACATATAAAGCAAGGATCTTGACTCATTGAATACGTCTGATATCTAATTATCATCTTTTTATCCCAATACACATAGAAAATTGCCACGATGAAAAATATTGTGACGTCATAAGCTGTTTTTCAACACCATCCAATCTTTGTTTGTAAATACGTAGGACAACGATTTGAGCCAGGGTTAGAGACTTCGTATAAGAACAAGAAATCGTTAATAATTTAGCCTACTGATACTTTTGATGGCGGAGTTATGACTTACTTCAATTGTTTCTTCACAGTATGGCTTTACACTGCAGCAGCAGGAAACGATAATATGTTCAGAATAAACGACTTGATAGTTAGGGATAATGCCCCTTACGTCCGAAACGTGATATCATTAATACGTTTCATTTGGGTTCAAGGTCACTTCCTTCCAAAATTATCTTTTGACGTCAATAATAAGACCCACCTCCCAATCTTTCATGATGACATATACGCAAAAATAAAAGATCACATTACTTTCATTTACATTGTCAGAATGTTTTATGTCATCCAGTGGGAAAGATATTCATGGGATGTACCTCTAAGATAAGAAATCATGGAGACGTTTAAAAGAAGAAACGAACTTTTCAATGATAAAGTAGAACTATTGTTATTATTTGTGGCAAAAATAACTCGATTAACTTAATAAGAAACGATTTTGTTTCTAACAGAAAAATAGTTTATTACATCCTTTACAAGTTTTCTCCATGTAATTTGGTCTTCGAATTCTGGTGTAATGGCACCTTTTTTTCTTGCCACAGTAGGTTCAACCAAAATTTCGAAGAAAATTTTGTCAATCAAACCTTACACGTAATCCAATTTTTCCAACAAAGGTGGACTAATTAAAAGAAAAAAATGTTCGTTTAAGCGTTCAAGTCAGCAGTCTAGTATTCCTTTCTCAATATGAACTATCTGAACAAAGGTACCAAAGCTGCTATTGCCATTGTAATCGTTATTGTTGGAGCGTACATGCAATTACTGCAAAGAGGAAAGGCAAGTTTACCCGGGGAGGGGGGGGGGCATTTGTCTCTCGTTGAGAGGGCAGGACTATAAAACCTAACAAGCAGCACTGAGAATTTCTTCATTGTTTTGTGTTTTCTGTGTAATATAGAAGAAGCAAACGATATGAACTAAGGCATTGACGTTGATGCCTTTGGATCAAAGTACAGTGAATCTGAAGTTCTGAATTCGAACCTAAATTCAGACACGTGGCATAAACGTATGAAATGAGTTGCTAATTCTGTAGAAATTTGAATGTAAGGAATTATGAGCTTTTGTTGCATTAAGACGAATAGCCTGGGTAAAACTGTTTATAACACCCTTCACTAAATGTTGAAACCTGATATCTTGCTAATAAATTAAGTGTATGTGAAAAAACAGAATATAAATGTGCGAATCCACAGAAAAGTTAAAAATTGGGCACGATAAATTGTCCCTAAGTGCCGTCAAAGGAATCAGTTTCTTGTAAGTAAAATCGCCAAGTCCGATTGACATTTTGTATATATGACCAAGGTATGACTAATCCTATTCGACTGAAGATCGTCCATCGAGGCGTGAAACTCCGAGTAACGAATTTACCGTTTGTCGTCTACTAGCGTGATATGCTCTACGTGTTTTGACGTATTGAGCACTATTCAACGATAGAGTACTGCAGTTCGTAATAGGTATCTATATCTAGAGCGATCGACCTATCGACCTATCGAAACAGACACAGTGCTTTGATATATTTGGAAAGAGTGGAGCATTACCACTGCACTAAGTGAAATATATATATATATATGTATATATATATACATATATATATATATGTATATATATATATGTATACCTCAGGCACCACAATAAGTTCAAAACACGCTTACCCACCATCACACATGATGATTAGCTATTTTATAAAACTGCTAACGTAGTCTATTCATGAACTTAAGGTTAATAGTTTTTAAATCAAATTTCCTTATTCAGTTTAGTTACTTGTGTTCAATATTGACCTTTACGTTCCTCATTTCTTCCGCTTATAAAACTATCAGTCAAATTAGGCAGTAGCATCACAGTTGGTATATCATGCGCTAGAGTGTCTTGGTTCAAATCCAACTATAGACGCAATTTCTTTCCACGTTTCTTGAAGTACTGCTGTGTGTGAAATTGATCATCTTCCAATGCAAACTAGGTCGTATAAAGTTTTAATAATTTTGATGAGAGTGAATGAGCTCTGCATCATGAAGATGCATCAGCCGTTGAAAATAGGGAGGCCGCTAATAACGACATACTTTATGAGCACCATTTTTTTTGTGCATATATGAGCAGTTTCAAGTTTCTTGGCTGCCTCCGTGAAACCAACTTTTAACAAATCATTCAGAGAACGGAGGAGTTCGTATAGTGCTTCTTAACTGATTCTAAACATGCCCTATTTTATCTGGGGCTAAAAATGTAGTAACTGTCATTCGTATTTTTCTCTGAGAGTTCAGATCACAGAGCAACGCATAGAGACGCTGCACGTCCCACGCCCTCTGCATTAATATCAATGACAACGACCACACTAGTAATATGTTTTAGGTAGGATGGTCAAGGCTCCAATTCTCCTTTTCCTCAATAGTATCATTTGAGCCCCGCAAAGTACAATGTTATTTTATAAATGCCACAAAAGATGTCAAACCAAAGACATAATCAATAATAGTTTTAAAACATTAAATTCTAATATTATGCCTACTGTACAGTTATTGTAATACACGACAATTTATCTATGATTGGACAGAAATATCCGCATTTCTATTCTTTGTTCATCAAACCCGAAATATATAGCTTCCGCACAGTCAATTTTTGATCTGGACAAGAATGGCTCTTTCTGAAATCCCTGTATTAACCAACACCCTTAACCTCTGAAGTCTTTTGCTCTGCTTCAGATGAAGTTCGTTGTATGTATGGTACTTATATTGATGTGAAAACAGAGTAATGAGTACCAAAGGTATTCGGTTATTGTAACAATAAATTTGGGAGGTATTTGGGAATACAATAACCAAAGACACGTTGACATCTTGCAATGCCACAACATTTTAACCAAGATGCTCTAGTTCTCTAGAAAATCACCAATTTATTTGATTATAGCTACGAAACAAAAAGAAGCACCGACAATAGATCATATAAGTGGTAGATCTCTATCATCAGCTATTACCAAATGTTAAAGTGGAACCTCCTTTTCAGAACCACTTACGGCTTTTCAGGGGCCAGTAGCTTGCAGTTTTTATTGTCTAAAGAACGTCATTACTGAGCCGTGGAATCCGGGCTCCATTGACATTTACTTTTCCCTATCACTGTATCGATGAAGACTAAATATTTGAAAGTTTTTGACGCAAGCCACACTTTTTCGTTTACTTACAGCCTTGTTTCATCTAAAAGCTAGCCAATTTCCACTTATCTATACCAAAAGCCATTTTGAAGTTATCTCCTTTGGATTTAATACTAGATCTAGATCTATTTTCTTTGCACATTTCTTCTACGTAAAAATGCATCAAACCTTAGAACTGTAAATGGCCTTAAAAATGACTCTTAAATAGTCAATATCGTATAGAAAAGTATTTTATAAGCAATTTTCGTTTTAAGAATGACTCAGAAATACCCATTTGCTCTTCGTCGGTCTGTTTGAAGGCACAAAGAGACGCCCCATGTGGAGATATTACTTGGGGACATTCCACTGAAAACCAAAATGGATTTTCTTGACTGGTCGCACAGTAAGAGATTCTTTTCTTAATTAGTTCTCACAGGTACTTTCACGGCAAGGATTTCACATTTGCAAATTACTTAAATTTACGATGTCTACAATTAGAGCAGTGGAAGAGTTCCTAGTGATCGGGACGTTGGAAGTCTTAATACAATATACAGTTGCTCAAACTTAAAGTCATTTAAGAATGTGTTCGCGTAATAAATTTTTATTCTGTCATTACTACTTGAATACAGTGAACAATTTCATAAGATTCTCATGTTTCATACTTACATTTTCAGGAGCTACTTTCTTCTGCGGATCTTATTTTTTGTCTGGTATTTTTTAGACTGTCGTTATTTTGTTGATTTTTTATTGCACAATCCTGTGCGTCTAATAAAGTAAAAACGTACTTTCTTCTTAAATGATTTTCAAAACATTTGATCTTTTAAAACCCAAAATATGACAGTATTTTGAGCAGTAAGTACCTGTTCATACACCACAGCCAATCACGTTGCTCTTTAAAGATATTGTGTTCAAT
>JANTCA010002267.1:0-11452 GCA_024741275.1 Chironex yamaguchii | reverse complement strand
TACACTGCAAGGTATAATGCAAAGAATACATTCAAAGGTACATGTAACAAAATACACTGCAAGGTATAATGCAAAGAATACATTCAAAGGTACATGTAACAAAATACACTGCAAGGTATAATGCAAAGACTACATTCAAAGGTACATATAACAAAATACACTGCAAGGTATAATGCAAAGACTACATTCAAAGGTACATGTAAAAAATACACTTCAAGGTATAATGCAAAGACTACATTCAAAGGTACATGTAACAAAATACACTGCAAGGTATAATGCCAAGACTACATTCAGAAGGTACATATAAGGAAGAATGAATTAAATAAACATGTAATAAAGAATACACTCAAAGAAACGTGTAACAAATAATGCACTCAGAGGTACATGTAACAATGAACACACTTAAAGATATATATAACGAAGAATACATTCAAAGGAACATTTTAACTGTTTCACGCTTAGGTGCCTTGTCTGTCTCTATCACGCTGCCTACTACTTGTCTATAAATCTGAACAGTTTAATGTTCTGGCTCATTTGATTTTCCACACATCTTTCTGCCTGTCATTCGGTCGATAACTATCTGTCAATAAAATTACTCACCATTTTATGAGACAAAAAGATCGAATGCTCGTTTACAAAAGTCTGCTTCATCTTATTGGTTTTTCTTCTAAACATGGCTAATAAGGGCTTGTTGGCCATAGTTGGATTGGATATTCTTCACAACGTAGTCTCTTTAGTCTGAAAACTTCTCTTTGGTAATATTGAACATGCAAGAAACGAAGAATGTATGGTTTCCTCAGTTTGGACACATATACCGCAAATAAAAAACGATATTCCAGGAAAATACCTGTAAATTGGCCAATTCGCCCGTCCAGGTGCAGTCGCTTCCAAAATGAGTACATCGAACTATTAGTGATAAAACTGTCCTCTTGCAAGCTTTATCAGGAAAAACCTAAAGAATTATTAAAGGTAACAACAGAATGAACTTAAGACCACGCGAACAACTTCAAACCAACAAACCAACAATAGACCAAGTACTGTCCCGTGATGAAATCAACGGGGATTGGTAAAACTGACGAGTAAATAATAATTGAAAATACTTAAGTGCCAAAGTTCCACCATGCCAAAGATCGAGAAAAAAGTAGCTTTCAGATAAAAAGAACATTCTCGGTTACCCCTTCTTATGTTTAAGGTTTAGTACTCTTCATTCAGTATTGAATATCATGCTCACTTACAACTGAGTAGTATCTTAACAGAGCTTTTGGAATGAGCCAGGATCTAAGGTTAAACTTCTTTCCACCCAGGCGCATAAATCCAATGCAGAGAAGTACTGATAGCATTAAGAAGATACCCATTCAAGAGTGATGTATTCCAATTGCGAAAACAAAGAGATGACAGTGTTTGGTGCAGCAACACTCGCATTCCATGTTGAAAATAAAGTATGACCCTTCTTTATATTCGCGCTCAAGGCAGGTGACTGTGTTTCGTTAGATTCCCATTAAAAATTATCTGCTGTCAAAAAACCTGCAATATGTAGAGGCCTTGCTAGGTATAAAAGACACGCTGCCTATGATTACATATGCAACACCCAAAAGCACGAGTGGACGATTGGGGTGAATAACTAGGAATCTTTGGCCCCTTCCTATTGAGAAATTTGAGTCAATAGGAGAAGTTTGGGTCAAGGGTCATGTTAGCAATCCTTCCTCGAAGCCCAAGTCGTCATTAAATCTCTACATCTGATGTCAACAGACAAAAAGGAATAAAAGGACTTCTGTAATTTCTTCAACAGTATCAGGTGGTATGCATAGGAGTCAACTCTCTGTGATCCTCAAATTAAATAACGAAGAGTGATGAGATTACCAAGAAAGACCTAGGGATACTGCTTAGATTTGCTAATATTGAAATCCCTCAAATAAATAAATGTTCACGGCCGAATAAACGAACTATGTAGGCTTGATATCATAATAAGACTATAAAAACGTAACGAACAGACAACACGAGTTTTAATTACGAAAGGGGGATACCAAATGGACTGAACACGAAATCACTGGTTCAGTTGCTTCCTAAGGACACCAAGAAACGTTGTTGCGGTGATTTCAGTTAGCTAGGACGAATTTCTAGTCCTTTCCTACTGTTCAAACAGCTACCAAGATAAATAACACAACGACAATAGGTGTACGGGAGAGTGGTAAAAACATAAAAGAGTGAAAGGTTGCCTTTCAGATCGAGAACATCTGCGAATGCTGGTTTTTTGACTAGCTGGTCTTGTGCTTCTATAACATCTATAAATTATCGGCTACTAAAACTACAATATTCTAAGTAAAGTACGAAAATTCGAAATTGCCCTGCTGCTTCATTCCCATTGGACAACTTGATTCCTGCATAAAAGCAAATTTCAGCAAAATATAAATACTAGATGTAGTTTTGACTCGTGGGAGAAAAAAAAGTACTTTTATCTTTTCTGTATTAATATGATTGTTGTCAATCAGGCAATCAGGCTTCTCGCAACCATACTCATAAGTAAAATCAATCACAGGTGGCTTATTGTTGGGAACCCTTGTCTTTGGAAGTACATGACATGTTTACTAATTTATTCTAAGGACTACATTTCAAACATCTGATAAAAGTACGACTGATAAGGATATCCGTACGCTAAGCCAAACAACAATGGCTGCCTAGGTGTTTTCTCATCAAAACTGTGTGATTAAATATGAACATCGACGTAGTAAACGTGATTAAAGTCAATATACCTTAAATTTGTCACTGGCCTAATCCAGTCTAATAGTGAGAAATTTACAGTACCTTGCTATCCTAATAAAGTCTTTCTTAGTATAGTTTCACTTAAATATACATGGCATCCGGGGAGTGAAATAGCATTTGTACGTCTCAATAAAGGAGACCTAAGCTAAAGAAACTGTCAATTAAAAGAGCTTTTGTTTCAAGACTTCAGAAATTGGATATGAATACAGTTAGAAGTAAAAATCCGTTGTATGATGCCTTCCAGTAAAAGGAGCCATCAAATTTGGGTTCGCTTTTCCTCTCTTTAACCACGGCAATGACCAAAAACTAGGTTATTCCTTATTGCTGTTACCGCTTCACTGCATTTGTCAAACTATGCGGTTGTTAAACTTACAATCAACACACACCATACCACCATAAGATATACGATATGTAAACTTTTCGTCTACGTTTCCGAAAAGTTCCGACCCAGTAATATGTTTTATTTCAGAACGTTTCATCTAGTGTCCACTGGCTATCCCTGTCGTGAAATCTCCAAATAAGTGGTACTTAACTTACTTAACTTCAGATTGTTTATAATCTATTATGTGTTACGTAGGGCCATATCCGCAACTACACAGGAGACAACAGCGGTAAATCTTGTAGTGCTGCTCGACCTAGATTTTAGTGGGTACTCAGAAGATCAGCTGAACACACACAGCTGGGAAGTTTATATGACAGTAGACAGACACCCAATTACATCAGTAACCAAGAGTTTTTCCACCATTCTTATCGGGAAATTTAGCGAAGACTGGCGTCTGATTTGCAGGCCTGGATCCCGCGTTAGAAGCTCCGGTGGTCAAAATCACAACTTCAGTCAAAAGATCCTTCCTTTCGACAAAGTTTATTCGATCCAATATTCACTTCAACTTTCGAAGAAAACAACGACCCACACATTTTCGACCTACAAGGCCTCGGTCATGCAATAGGGTTTTTAATAACATACGCGTTATTGAGAGTAACTGATTCCCATGCCAAGATTCGGGAATTTCACTAGGAAGTGAGCTCTTAATGAAAGCGGGCTTCCGTTACCTTCTCTTAGGTACGGAATTTTCGTTTTCTGGTGATGTGAGTTCGAACAAACAACCAATGGCTTGCAAGATCGTCATCTTATCCACTATACCACAGCGGCTAGAATCAGGTATAGATCCGATATATATGTGTATGCATGGAAGACTAACTAACTTTACTTCCATTCTTTTAAGGCAGTAATGACACAGTTGATACACTATCGGACTCATGAAAAAAAGGTTCTGGTTTAGATCCATACGAAATGGACATTGCACGTCATATGCTAACAGGTACTGCTATCTGGCCCTGCTCTTGTAAAGTAACATTGATCATATTTCACGATATCACAGGCCAAATGGAGAGCAACGCCAACGAGTAAGAAGTAACTTAGCACCATGAAATTGGCATCAGATATGTGCGAGTAAAAATTAAGCTGCCATTGTCTTGAATTTTGTGACGCCGAGAGTTTCGTGCCATCAACTAAGGCAAAGGATGACTTAAGGTCATATAATTTTTGTTCTACATAGCGTTAGGATTCAAGTGAGAGAAAAAACAAGAGTCTACTCAAGAATAGCTGCATTAACGTATAGCAATCTAATGCTTGATTAAAATTTTAAATCGTCAAATGGTTCGAGTCATGGGAATACAAACAGTAGAGAATGGTATTCTGCAGGCAAATCTGCTTATAATTAAGCGTCATAGCTCCATTGTAATCTTGAATTTTGATCAAGAGTATGATTAAAGAGATTACAAAAACAATTTTCACCTTTAGATGTTGTTAGGGCTCTTTTTTGCTTTACTTATACTGATAAGTATTACATCTAAAACACCCTATGTTTAAATTTCTGTACAACTCTTTTGGAGTTAACATGACAAACAGTTACTTCATAAACGGTTGGAATCAAATCCAAATCGGTAATATAAAATACTTTTTAATTCGCCATGATTGCTAATGTTAATATTTTTATTTGTCATGCAAGTCTTTGGCTGATAAAGTGATATTTTAGGATCGTTTTTACTACGCTTAACAAGTACCTTTGGTTAACTGTTCTGTAGTTATATAGTATAGAGAAGGTAATACAGCTCCGTAAATTGGTTTTGCGAAAACTGATACATTAAGCTTGACGTATTTTCATGAATAGTGTTAAACTCTACTGATTTTGAGAAATTGGCTCCTCCAAAAAGTATCTGAAAATTTTAGTGGGTCATGGACATTTTCGGCGTATATGGAAGTGGTCTTAACACCTATTGCATAAAATTTGCAGGGTGGGTGTGGAAGTTCCATTAATATGTTGATTCAAAATGTTTACATTTAGAATTGACTCAATCTTCAAAACAGCTCTTTCACTTATTCCAGGGTTTATGACATTCCAATAATAGCCAAAATGACTTTACCCGACGCCTTTTTCGCTAGCCAGTATCACTGTTTTGTGAATAACAAAACATTTTTCATTTCAATTTTCAGCACATTACTTCAACGTTAATTAAAACAATATATATCTTGTCCCCAGATGCAAAGACTTAACCAATGTGACTTTGTAAATGGACATTCCCATTAAACAAATTTTAATTAAATCATAGGGTGCATTTCAAAATTTTCAAGAAGCCCAGCCACCAAGCTTGCTAAATGCAATTGTACATAATTTGAACCTTGGCGACTTCTTAGTGTCTTTTAAGATGTCATTTGTTGGCTGAAGAGTAAGGATGGATGACAGCCTTCTGTTGTTTGAGTTGGGTGAAAAGACCAGAGAAAGGCATGTCTGCAGGAAGCTGGTGCATGACCTCTGTGCAAACAAAGATGTGATTTGACGATGATTGTTGTCTGGTATGTAGAGGTCTTAAAGATGGTACTGACGGTACCTGCAAATTTTTATAACTGAGTGAAAATTAGTACTATGAAGAACACATATCAATCCCTGCAATAATTACCAGTTGTGGTGGGTAAGATAAGTGTACTTCCAACCAGCCAGTGTTCAAAATGCCTTCTAAATCAAAGCCTAAAACATCGAGCTCTTACAAAAAAATCATCACTAGGATGCAAATATGTCAGCTACTAAACTGGATGGGAAAGACAATGAGATAAGAAAAGACAATATGAAATGGTGCATTTTAATGGCTCAAGATAGTAGTAGTTAACCCTAAAGAGGTTTAATTTATGAAACGGTCACCTTGCTAAAGATAAATGGTGGAATGAAGTCTGCACAGTCTGACAGATATTAAACAGGTAACTTTGATGATCACAATTACAGCCAAGGCTAGGATTAATAATCACACACTTTAAACTACTCAAAACTTGCAAAATATAACAGCTTCCTTAACAATAGATTAACCAATAAAAATAAATTATCTGTTAAGCTTGATCACAAGTCCATCACTTCTTTCTTTTTCAGGCATGTGAAAAGGCCCAAATTTTTCTCAAACGGCATAACACCTGTTTACACTATGTCCTTTAGTTTTAGATGATGATAATAATAATAACACTGGCCTGTGTTTAAAGTTTTTTTCAAAGGTCAAAGGTTTTTCAACTGATTTATAGGTTTTTTGGTGCACTGAATCCAAAAAATGTCATCGGTTTCCTTGGATCAGGTCCAGTTTTCGAGATATGAGAAGTGCGACTTTTGGCCCTTGTATAGTACTAAGTATAAGGAAAACAGAGCTGCAGGTAGCCTATTCTTACGGATTTTTGCATAAAAATGATACTGTAGCACCTCGAAACTGATACTGAAACCTAATGAAGTTTTTCAATATTCTTTTGGTATGGAGAGCGCGAAAGAGAATTTAGACAATTCTTCACAACCCAGAATGATTTGTCATTAGTTTACTGCAACAACATTGCTGGTAAGATTCAATCAATAGGGCTGGACTATGTTGCTACTAAATGGAGACTGTTCATCAACTCTTCCAGCAGAAGCTTCAAGGCGGTCCCCCTTCACAACAGAAATAAATACTCTTCAATTCCAATTTCAATTTGGTGCAAATGAAAGAAACTCATGACAACATGGATCAGCTATTGTCTGCTCTTAACTACAATAACCGTAGTTAGTTGATTTCTGGAGATCTTAAGGTAGTTGAATTCGTTTTGGGTACACAAAGTATACATGCTTTTTGTGTTTGTGGGATAGTCGGGCTGATGATCAACATTTTGTCAGACAAGTATGCCAACGAAGACAACATTTGAAACCTGGTTCACACAATGTTCGGGCTTGTTCTCTTGCTGAACCAAACAAGGTCTTACTCCCACCTTTACATATCAAACTGGGACTGATGAAGAACTTTGTAAAGGAAATCGACAAGGACAGCATGGGGTTTACTTTTCTTCAGCAGAAGTTTCCTTGGATCAGTTGGGAAAAGCTTAAGGATGGCATCTTCGATGGGCCTCAGTTAAGGGAACTTATGAGGACTCAATGTTTGATGATGAACTGAATGCAGCTGAACTGTCCATTTGGCGGTCACTTAAGTCAGTGACAAGAAACTTTCTAGGAAATAACTGAAGTGCAGAATACGAGAAAGAAGTTGATGAGCTCTTGAACAGTGATAAAAAATTAGGGGCTCGCATGTCAGTCAAAATGCACTTTCTACGGTCCCACTTATACTATTTCCCTGAGAAGTGTGGTGACTTCAGTGAGGAACAGGGAGAACATTTCCACCAGGATATTCGTGTCATGGAAGGAAAGTACCAAAGCCGGTGGGATGTGGACATTCTTGACAACTACTGTTGGTGCTTGAAACGAGATGTGGTGGCTGCCCAAAACAGGAGAAAGTCACCAAAAAGGCCCTTCATCCACAATTTGATTTTCTGTAATGTATCCTCTTTATTTTCTGGACTTTGCAAGAAAAAATGATTTCTTTTGTCAAGAATTAGTTTTCAAAAAAGGAAGGGAATAAATAGCACTAAATAGCGTTTTTAATTATTTTTACTGCTTCGTATCTCAAAAACGTGACCTGATTGGACAAAATGAGTGTGATTTTTTGATTCTGCATAGCAAATTACCCTAGATTCAGTTATCAGATGCTTTACCTTTGAAAATTCGCAGACCAGTGTAATTGATAATAGATAATAGCCTTAACCATGCACGGCAGACAATTTCAACAGAAGAATTTGAGGAACCAGTTATAATAAAGGAAGAGATTGAAGTAGGACTAAAAAAGTGAAATGAAACAGACCATCAAAGAAGAACTAGACAACAGTCAAGCAGGTTCCCAGGAAAGACAAACACTACAGAAAAAATTTGTAACCTTTGAATACCCGCAGAAAAATTCATGGATCACCAGCTACCTCTCTACCATAACTTTATCAATTTCAAAAAGGCATGTGCTACAGTCTGGAAATATACAATCATCACTCACATTGTCACAATAACATCATTTTACAATCATGCAAAGAGCTTGGTCTTCATTGGCAACAAGCTGAGTAAATGGTTTATGTCAAAAGTGAGAGTTCAACAGGGATGTGTACTTTCACCTTACCTATTCAATGTATTCCTAGAGTTCATCATGACAGAAGCTTTAGAAACTTTCATAATAAAGTGATGGTCAACAGAAAAAGATAGATATGTAATTTATGTTTCACTGATGACAACAATTTGATTGCTGATACACGAGAATAATTACAATCTCTCAGTGAAAGTTTGCACAGAAGCACTACAAAGTAAAGAATGGAGATAAGTGCCAAAAAAGTAAAATTTTGGTCACTGCAAAAGAAAAAATCAAAACTCAACCAACCGATTGTGATAACAAACCAGGAACTACAGCAAGTCAACAATTTCAAATATTTTGAGAGCCAAGTAAATAGTAATAATTTATGATCCATCGACAAGATAAAAAACAATATTTGGCATAGCAAAATGTGCATTAGTAAAACTGACCACCATCTGGGAAAAAGGTTTTACACTAAGGACAAAGCTAAGGCAATTATCGTATCAGTTGTGATCGATGCAGAGTCAAAAAAGATAACTGATTTGAAATGAGGTGCTTCATAAAGCTTCTACAAATACCATATACAGCCCATAGGACCAACGAAAGTGTTATGGAAGAAGTTATGCAAAAAACTGGAAAAAATGAAACACTTCTATCAACAATTAAAAGAAGAAATTACAATGGTTTGGACACATTACATGACACAAAAAAGAGTTAAAACTACCTAACATAAAATAACTGAGCAAGTTCCAGGAAGCAGAGGAAGACCTAGGACAACTTGGCACATGAATATTGAAAATGGAGTCGTATGCCTCTGACGAAAGCTACAAAAGCTGCTGTTGATTGCCAAAAAGGAAAGATCATAACAAATTCTGACTAAGTGCACCTACAGTCACCTACACTTGGCTATGGAAAATGATAATAATAATAATAATAATAATAATAATAATAATGTAAATGATGGAAAGGAAAACAACAGTAGAAAAAATAGTTATAACCATCATCATTACCATTAGTTTAACAGCAAGTTTTAGTGTTTGCATGTGTTATTCCCAGATGCCATGACACTACATATATGAGCCTTGTAGAGTCTACAGTGTGCTCCAAACAGCAATCAGGGCTAGTTAACCCACGTGACAATATCCTACACTTCCTCGACTAACTCTTTGTACTACACTTTCAAAGATTATAGAATTCGGATTGAGTTGGGATTGAGTCTTGAAATTAATAACTAGGAATCATAACACAAGGATTAACAATCAATATCAACAGAAAATTTGCCTCAGTGCCCACTAGGAGGTCTGCAGGTGATTTTTTAACAAGGGCAATATCAAACAAAGAGGCTTAAATTGTAAAAAATTAATCAAACCAAAATAAATAAGTGTTACTAACCTTGTCCCTTGACAATGGCCTTCTGTCAATAGGACAGCAAGCAGCAGGTTTCCTACATATAACATGACAGAAGAGAAAAATTTTATACATTTGAGGAATTTTATATACCAAAGTAAATACTAAACTAACAAAAATAAACTTGAAATAACAAGCGACAACATATATGTTACATATATTGCCTACTCAGTTAACACTAAGACACTTTCTTCCCATTCCCTGTTACAGATAATCTTTGAATGAATTTCACTAGTCTTGGCCTGCATACTTCCTCTTGTTATAGTAACAAATCATTCAATGTGAACTCCTTCTTAAACTCAAAATAAAATAAAATGCAATGTATGGCAAAAACATGACATTCATAATTTGGAGTCTGGAATTACTGGAAATACAAATTTTGTGGCACCATGAAATTACAGATTTGAAAACCTTGGAATCCTAGAACTGTTTTTTTACATAAGTTGTATATGTAAAAGGACACACTTTGACATTCAGACAAAAGGATATGTCCTTTAAGGACCACACCTGCCCGAAAGCATTTAAGGTGGCAAGTGGAACATTGCTCTCCTTAGTATAGTCAGGGAGGCCATTTTAGTCTACAAAACATTACTGATAAATGGCTATGAACAAACAGTCGATGGATACTACTATGATCATTAGTTCCAAATAGAGAATATCAAATACAGTGTATAATTCATTATAGCATACTCAAGGAAACTATTCAATATGATTTAAAAGGTGTTGAATCTTATTCCAAGGTGATGAAAATGCGGTTTCAATACCAACTTTCTAACATATGTGACAAGTAATAAATAAAAGTCCAAGACTGGCAGTTCCAATATGAACTGATGTAGAAGTGAGTGATGAGAAGCTCACCTGGACCTTCCAGGTAAGTGTGGCAGCATAAGATAAACAGCTTAAATGGCTAGGTCTCTAAGATAATGACATAATTAAGGTTTTGGTATAGCCTACCCGGAAAATTAAGTCAAGCTATTGAAGATCTCTAAAACCAATAAGCAAGTCTTTTCTAAAATTATTTTATATGGCATAAGACAATAGACCTTGACCATCCAGAGTATTATCCAAACTACCTTTACTTGCCGTCTTTTTCTGTTACATCCTTTAATTTTTCCTCTCAATTATCTTCACTTCTAAGCCTGCAACCTCTTTATCTAAAACCATTTCTTTTCACCATTTAAACAATAGTTTTCTTCAGTTTTAACCTTGTCATATGGTCTCTTGTGCTTTCCTTCTTGGAACGTCTTATCCCACAAATCTTTATTACCATGACCAGCTCTGTACTTCTAAGATCATCCTGCTCTACAGCTTTCACATTCCATTCACTTGCTCATTGAACAATAGAGCATGCCTTTCTGAATTTAAGCTTTGTAGATCTTGCTTTTAGACCCTACAACAAGAGTTTGAAATCAGCTCATCTCAGTTAATCCATGCAATTTAACACTTCCTTGGTACTCCAACTCTAGTTTAGCTTTGCCCTTATTATGCAAAAATATGAAGAATCTCTGATACTGTGAATAACATGTCATCACAAGCAATATTGCATTCTCCTGTTACCTCACTTTGTTCATGCAGAATGTCTCTCCCTGCCTTGATACAGTTTTGATAGAGGCTTTTCATAGCTTTAAAGACCTAGTCCTGTGTATTAGCAACAATAGAAGCTAGTGGCATGGCTTAAATGTTATGAAAGTGCTTTTGCTCATTTGAATGTTAAACTACACATATTAGGGCAGTTTTGACTAGATTTTGTAACATCAATTAACATGTAGACAGGAGCTTTATCATGACATGAGTCATATGCTTTTTATGAGCTACGTTTCGAGAGATACTTCTCCCATCA
>JANTCA010002266.1:0-11453 GCA_024741275.1 Chironex yamaguchii | reverse complement strand
TATCTATCTATCTATCTATCTATCTATCTATCTATCTATCTATCTATCTATCTATCTATCTATCTATCTATCTAGCGAGCTTTCTATCTGTCCTTCTTTCCCTCTCTCTCTCTCTCTCTCTCTCTCTCTCTCTCTCTCTCTCTGTGCATAACTTATCCTTTACGCAAACTGTAAAAAAGGTCAGATATTATCTCCCACTATGGATTTGTGCACGCACTGTTCTTGTACATCGTTGTCAACTGTAAATATTATCTCAATAGACACAAGTGTTTTAACCTGGAGCTGCATAATGGCTGGACTGAAAGGAAGTCGAGGGGAATCAAACTTGTATCCCTCAAACACATCATTCAACACGAAAAGGGATATGAGAACTTGACACATAGGCTTGTTGGAAGACATTTAACGCTCTTGGTATCACGAGCCGAAACTCAACTTAGGTTAAAGGGGAAATGCATAAATTGTCATGTTTCAGTTCAAGCTTTCCTCATATACATATTTATCAACAGATTATGCATTACTCATGAGTTGAGCTTTACTTCAATAGCTGCATTAAAGTAGAGTAACCCTCATGTTCATTGTAGAACAAACCAATGTGCCATTTTGACCAAAAGGTTTGGTGAATGTCATTTCATCTGTATGAATATAGGGAAGATCATTAAATTTTTTGAAAATAGTAACGGATGGGGTCTTTGTGATGGATCATAAGCTGAAGATGGAAGACAGCGAGACATTCTTCGTATCACGACCTCAATAATCTTGCTGTCTTTTGTAATTATTCTGAGGCTAGGAGATAAAACATATACTAACCAAATGGACAAGATTTAATTCAACTGCTTATATTGTATCAGAAATAAAAAAATAGCGGCTTTTTTACGACTGAAAGACGGTACTTTACAATCCACGTTTAGCTATTTAGAGACAAAGATGACGAAGTGAACTCGCACGTGTAATTACTTTGACCTTTTCAATGCTTAAGACTTGCAAATCAGCTTACGTACCAAGGTCATATTCACAAAACATCAAATGTTTGTAAGGTTGTAATAAGATTTAACTAATTAAAAATCGCTTAAAAAATTGGTACCTTAGTCTTATCATGTGATCTTAATCTTTGTTTGATGGAATGTGAATCACCTTTCATTTGCAATGAGCTGCAACTAAATTGTAAAAGGAATGAATGCAAAGTTTGCCATCGTTCTTATCATTGAGAAAATATATATTGTCAAGGATTCACAATATTTACAAACGTTTTCATACATTTCACTCTATCCTTCCAACATTTGCAGGAATTAAAAAGTAGGTGACTAAACGACCACAATTTGTCTTAAAAATTGCGACTACAAAGCCTTAGCGATGCAATAGAATTTGCAGGATCGTTCTCCTCTCTAACAAGGATGTAACACATTAAGTATTGTAATATAAATAACAGATCAGCATTCTTTTGACATCAAATAGCACCGTATCACACAAGCTATGCAGGTAAGACGTTCAAGAATAGAATGTTTCCATGTAAAATGGGTGAAAGATTGTTCTGGAATCCCTAAAAGGGCTGGAGTCCTCAAAAAAGTATTGATTAGCAATCTTTACTTTGCAGTTTAATTTTGATGGCAATTGGAAATTTTGATGAGCACTTTTCAAACTCGCACTAAATACTGTTTGTGTAAAAAGGCAATGCTTTAAATGTTCCTCAGGCTTTGCATTGCATTTTTTGCCACTGGCTTAGAATATTGCATAGCACTAGGTCATACCTGCATCGCATTTTGCAATGCGATAACGTTCATTTCTAGCCCTACGTAAAGCAAAACATTGTTATAGATTATTGCATAGCCACTGTGCACTCATAAATTCCTCTCAAATCTGGTTTGATCTTTAACAAACTACGCATTGGCCTGTTTTGATATATTCAGATGAAGATGTATAGACATAAACACATGTAAAATAATGATTATTCTTAAGATACGTATACTAGCAGCTACGAATATTTCCCAGCATGCCATGTGTTACATCTATGTGGCGTACTCGTGCTCAGGGCAACATTCAACCGTGGATAGATAAAACAAAGTACTGGGTCCTAGTTCTCTCAATTACGAGTTACGATGGCCGCTGCTGTTCCTATTTTGTGAGACTAATCCATTTGTCAATACTGTAAGGCATGAAATGATTTCGAAGGATTTCTGATTTTAGTATGTTATGTGATAATATTTATTGGAACCATACATGAGAGTGTTGCTTGACACAGTGAGAAAGAATAAGATCAAATGACCTAGATAAAAGCAGGATGGCTGCCTTAGTAGGCACATATTGAAGCTAGTGGTTAGACCGCAGCCGTGCTTTTCTTTGCCTCAAAATACTTGAAATAATTGATCCAAAAAGTGTTGATGACGTAATTCGCACGACCACATCTTATCACAATGTTCGCCTAACATTCATCGGTGAGTTGCTTATTGAAACGAGGCCATAGAGGAAGATGTGATTAGTGTAAAGTCACAAACATCTTAATGTAATATTGAGGTTTGTAATATTGTCATAACTTTATAACCTGATTTGCGTTAAATGCTCTTGTTTCTGAAATTAAGTTTTGAAAGTAACAAAATGACACTGTACACTGTTCAATTCAAGACTATCATAGAACAAAGTTATTTTGCCTTGAGCTCTGCATAATGGAAACGAAGAAAATACTTAGATAAGTTAAAAAACTGAGATAAGGCAAAGGAATTATAGATACACAAAGAAGTGGTTGGAAAAGTTTCACATTCCTTTAAACATGGATTTGTTTGGGAAACTAGTTTGATTGGAGTACGAAAGTAACAGGAAAAAAGACCAAAGGATTATAAAAAATACCTCAGACTAGAAAGAGAATATTTGCTTGTGAAAAAATTTATGACAAGCTTACCTTAATCACTGCCAAATTTGTTCTACGTTTAAGGCATAAGCACATTACTTAATGAAAGGGATAACGACTGGCATTTGACAAACGGATCTTGAAATTAAAATCGTTTATAAAAAACACAAAAGGTTTACTTGGAAAAAAGTCTTTAATGTCAAATGAAGGGTGGGATGCATACATTTTTTGAAAAAATGTCTGTGAAATTACATTTCGTATAGACATTTGCTACGGCTACCACTGCTACCTAAGGGAAGTGAGAGAAAAGGTATGATATTTATGGACAAGGATAAAAAGGTCCTTGGCTAATGAACATAGCGATACACATATAGATAGTTAAAGCACAAGGCAAAGTCTTAATTCAACAGGTTAGGTCAATGAACGCCTCTGCCGGAGGTGTTATGGTTAAGGAGAGTTCTTAAGCGGGGGTTAACAATGACCATGGTAGTGAAATGTTAGTTGTCAAGGGTGCTTCAGAGTGCGGAAATGTACACTACCTTTAAATGGTTCCTTTTCAAAAGGGCCGAACGTTACAAAAATTGTTCCCCACTTTTAAATGGCCTAGACTATCAGTTTATATTCACCCCTTGAAATAAAACACAAAATATTTGTACGTACGCTCTAGAATGAAGGCAAGGAAGTTCATAATACTGAGTCTTGGGTGTATGTTTGACGGTATCGTTACGTCCAATCCTAAAGGTGTAACAGTAAACGTTAACTATAACGAAATAAAATAAAACACAGTAACAACAAAAAGAAATAAAATAAAGCACAGTAACAACAAAACGAAATATCAGGAAATCAAGTGAATTTAAGAGACATCAAAAAAATTATGAAATAAAGCAAAATCAAATAGCAAAATCAAATAGCAAAATCAAATAGCAAAATCAAATAGCAAAATCAAATAGCAAAATCAAAAGCTGTATAGAAGCACAGATGAAGAGCATAAGAGAACACTTAATCACAATTATAGACTGTATCCTTTGCAGAAGAATCTATCTTCACAATGGGATCTTGAGGCACTACAAAGTCGGCAGCAAGTGTTGCGAGGTAGGTTGGTAGTGACATGGCTAAGGGGTCATACGGGAATTTTCCCCCACACTCGTGGTTAAAGATGTGGAAATTTAGGAACAGAAAACTTTGATCTCCGTTTGATATAGGTAAAGAAATAATCGATTTGCGTTTACTATAGGGACTATTGGCTTTTTTTAGGTACGAGATTATCTAAATATGAATCATGTTGATGACAACGTGCTTATTATAATGTAGCCTCAGTTTTCAAACAGACTTTAGCTTCAAGAAGAAAAAGTAAATAGACAAGCTTCTGTAAGATTGCCAGAGCTCAACAGGTATGATTTTGACTGTCTTTTTATATAATTTGTTGGTTTTCTTGGAGTCTGTCTACATTAAAACAACAAAACAAGTACTCTGCAGTTCTTTTTCTCACTTGCACTCTTCCATTAATGCTTTGTTTCTTCGTTTTCTCTTTGTTTTTTTTTCCTTTCTTGCTTATAGTTGGCTAGTTTTGCTACATGTTTTGTACAAAAAGGGTAACCATATACATATTCTTTCCTTTCTGACGTTTCATACTCTGAAGAGTGTCAGATGAAAAAAGCTTTTAGGTATGATTCTAGCACAATGTGGCAAATTTTCAAGGCGATTTTCTTGTAATGTATTTGCTTATTATTTAAATTAGTGATTTATATGTATTTTACCTTTAGAATCAAATCGAGTTACGGGAAAGAACTGACTTAACAATTAAGGTCTAGATTAGGGAAAATTTGGGTATATTGTCAACTAGGTTATCGAGATTACAAAAGATAGAGTAACCAAGTTTTCTCACGTATGTATTCATGTTTTCCTTGTTTTTTAAGATAGAAAACATATCTCCATTTGCATGTTGCCTCTTGAGAGTTGCTGAGATCGTTTTACGTAGTTTAAAACGCATTTAAAGATGCGCGTTTTGGTCTTTACAAGATGGTCGTCAGGACTCCTCTGAGTTCAAAGAAAGAACTGCTAGTACAGGCAGGGTAAGAATTATTCCCACAAGTACTATAAGGAAATGATGTTATAGAAATTAGTGATGTTGATTTTTCATTTTCCTTTACGTTTGTTTAAAAAAACTATTGAAAGGAAAGATACATAATGGATGTTATTATATATCTGCTTTACTCATTATACAAGGAACAAAATACGAAAACAAGAGGTTCGTGTCAACTCATAAATAAAATATGCGTTACACAATTGTCAATTTTAATTTCTGCAGTTGGCATTGTTAAATAGGAAATTATGAGACTATGTAGGAAACAAACCGAATAAGACAGACATGGTCTACTGAGCACCCGCCAAAGCAGAAAAGGGTCACAGAAAAAGACAGAGTCGCACACAAAAAAGTGGGTCAGAAAAGGGTCACAGATAAAAAAGTGGTTCAGAAAAGGGTCACACACAATAAAGTGGTCACACATAAAAAAGTAGGTCATAAAAGGGTCACACAAAAAAGTGGGTCAGAAAAGGGTCACACATAAAAAAGTGGTCACACATAAAAAGTAGGTCAGAAAAGGCTTACACATAAAAAGTGGTCACACATAAAAAAGTAGGTCAGAAAAAGGTATCACATAAAAAAGTGGTCACACATAAAAAGTGGTCACACATAAAAAGTGGGTCAGATAAGGGTCACACATAAAAAAGTAGTCACACATAAAAAAGTGGGTCAGAAAAGGGTCGCAATTAATAAAGTGGTCACACATTAAAAAGTAGGTCAGAAAAGGGTCACAAATAAAACATGGGTCAGAAAAAGGTTACACATATAAAGTTGGTCAGAAAAGGGTCACGCATAAAAAAGTAGGTCAGAAAAAGGTATCACATAAATAAGTGGTCACACAAAAAAGTGGGTCAGAAAATGGTCACACATAAAAAAGTGGTCACACATAAAAAGTAGGTCAGAAAAAGGTCACACATAAAAAGTGGCTCTGCATCTTAGGTTATCTTATGTTTTTCAGGCGATACAGAATACCGTCTATTGTTCTACCAAGCCACTTTCTAGTCAGTCAAATATGGACAAAGGGATGATATTTTGAAACAAGGCCAATGATGAGAGATAGGGATTTTTCGACCTATTGGTGAATCTTTGTATGCGAGCGGCGATCCACAGTGGTCCCAAAATTTAATGAGGTTTCACTTGGATCAAGACTAAGCATCTAATTCCTTTCACAAGGATCCGTCCAGTTGTTTTTGCCTAATCCTGCTGATAGTTAGATAGACAGATAGACAGACAGACAAATAAAAAATCAGACAAACAAACTTCGCCGTATCCATACGCTGATCTGGTCGATCCCAAAATTTAATGGAATCTCACTTGGACCAGGACTGATGATCTGATTTTTTAGTGAAAATCCGTCCAGTGGTTTTTGTGTAATACTGATGACAGACGGATAGACAGACAGACAGGCAGGCAAAAAAAGACAAGCAAAGGCCGCCAAAACCAATACCTCCTTGGCGGGGGTAATGGCGACTGCTAGGTATCAAGGCACTTACTTGTACAATTAATGTTCCTATTTTCGTGTGTTTAGCATGACCCTTCCTTTTATCATGAAAAATAGTATATATATTCAACTGTCCAAAGTGAAATGGAAGTGTAAGTTAACGGTCTACTTGGTTATGTAATGGATATTATATGATATTATATGATACACTTGCTATAAAACATGAGTCAGTACACTTATAAATAGTTTGACATCAGTGTTACTTCAGAGAAAAAGGCCAGTCCATCTTAATTACCTTTGTCAATAAAAAGGTGCTCCATCAAACCAAAGGCCTTGCAAGTCAAACTTGCAAAATGCTGACGGATTTAAGAAGTAGTGTCAAGATCGTATCAAAAATGGTAGAAAATTCGTTATTCCATTGTTCACAGATAGGTAACAGTGAATGTCATCTACGATGCACTATCGAACGTTCCTCGGAACTAAATGAAAATCTATATCGATACGCTATGATACACATAAAAACTTTGATATAGTTTGCCACAACTACCAAGACAATCTGCTTACAGAGGATCATCGTTAACAGTACTCATTAGCATTTTATTTAGAAAATAGTGTCAAATGCTGTAAAAAGCTTTCATCAAAGTGATTAAAGAATGCACTTCCTGTTTTCTGTATCACATAACATTACACCGCAGATAAGTTCTAAACACCAGCGTCTATAATCAGAGGCTAATTTATATATTCTAACCGCCCGTAATCACGCAATAACCCGGCCAAAGAAAGATGAGGTCCTTTGCTTCATTACTCCTAAATCGCTCTGACTTCATTGAAAATTATTTAGGGCTCCTTCAGAAAGTTAGGAGATTTGGTAGGTACGACGATGCGCTCTAGTGACCCCCACCCTACTAGTGGCAATGCAGTTGCCCTATCAAGTACCAAATGTCTGTCTTTAAGCAAGTCACATTCGTTAAACTTCTCTTATTACTTTGAAATTCTTAGAGCTATATCCTGTCTGTCTTAAGATCAGTAGAAAGATGCTACTATTTTTGAAACGGAAATACTGCAGGAGAATCTTCTATAAAAGTAAGAGGGAAAGGATGAGCGGGAGGGGGAATGCTGCTCCACGGAATAAGATGATAAGATGCTAGTGATTTGTTGAGAGAAAACAGCTTGCGATTGTATAGTCTAGTATTGTAAGGTACAATAACTTTCCAACAACTAATGGACAGATGGAGAGGGTAGTGTGTGGCTGACTCCCTTCAGTACTCAATGCCAGGAAATCTTGACAAACTCAAAAGGCAAGTGGAAAATAGAGACAGATGTTTGGGCATGGTGCCCAGTTTCTGATCAATATGATCTGACGCTAATCAAAGAGAGCTGTACCCTGATACCTGTTGCCCTTGTGATAATCTAAGTGTACTTGTTTCGGTCTCATAGAGCACATGCAATCCCCTGGAGAAGTCTCTACCTTATCTAAACCAGTGTAACCATGTTTTCCACTTGTAGCTAAAGCTGTGTAACAGAACAAGGATGATGAGCATGACATAGACATAGCCAGAAAGGAACTTGCAAAGACCAGACTTCCACCAAACACCTTAGTTACCCATATTTTGTTTTATACAACAAATATTTGCTCTACATTTGTTTAATCTACTTTATTAGATTGTTTGAGGATAAAACATAAACTTGTCATTGATAGCCTTGAATAATAGTTGGGTTTTTTTCTAATTTTGCCTTTCAATAGGAAAGCAGGTGTCTTTGTTTTGTGAAGTCTTGAACTTACTATCCAGCAAAGTAGCAGAGTGACAGAAACGTATTTCACAATGATTGAAATATTACGCTGCTAGGATAAGCCAATTTTTAATACTATTCTTGCTACTTTTGGTTAAGATATCGTGGAACGTAATATTACCCATCACTTATTGCAAAGCGTACAACTATCACAAAGTGATCTACAATCTTGGATTTGATGCTTATTAGAAGCAATACAGAATCTTGATCTCGTCAGAAGGTCAATATTCTGTAGATTTTCTAAAGATAAATGACACAAGACGTTAGAAGAGAGATTTAAAAATTACAAAACCATGTATTTAGTACGGAAGAGTCAAAATTGGCTAGCATACCTCCTGTGCTGCATGACTAAGGCCTTTTACTCGAAAAATTCGCGAATGGATCGCTATATGTTTTAAATAGGTCGTAATGGTACAAATTTCCTTCTATATTATTGCTTATATACTAGCCTCCCCGTCCTACATTCTTGTAAATCATTTAATACATTTTATTCACTGTAAGATAATGCTACACTGTGACTACAACATCGTGAAATTTTTTCATGATAAAGATTTGTCAGTGTACAAATCTTCATTTAAACTAAGACATAGGACGACAAATTCAAACGAGTAAACTGTGACATTTATTAGAGAGGTTTAGCAACTTCCTTTATTTGCTAACTTACGACGCCACATGTCAGTGATAGCAGAAGTCTATTAAGTGTCCATTAACATAAATTTTCCTATCGTCCCGACAAGATTACTTCTCACTTCCTGCAGATCTGCCATTTTGCGGTATCCAAGCAAGCTCATTAAACTACCACAAAATTTCTGCGTTGAATTTAAGAGACTTTCGTCAATATGTTGCCTCCAAGCACTTTTAATAACTGATGCATTTCTTGCATCGTTCTGGTATCTATTAGCATTTCCAGTCCCTGCTGTAGTAGTAATATTCTGAAACCAAGCAACGGTATCTCCAGGGAGTGGAACCTCTATAAACTTCGATAGTCTGTTTATCATTAAAGCTGGGTTATCAAGGAGATCCTCAAAACGCATTGGTAAATAAGTTAGGGTAGGGTCATCTCTTTTAGAGATTTTTGATAGCTCTTGAATAAAATTTTTCGTTTCCAAACAGCGATCGTGAAGATACTGTTTCTGTTTTCTTGACGTAACGTTAGTTTGTTCGAAAAACCAGCCCAACTGTTTCTGCGACGATAAATATGCACGTGGGTCCCGAAAGAAGTGAATAATTTTTAGCGATACTTTGATCTCTTTCGATAACTGGATAAGCATTTGTATTCCGTTCCTGGGTATTCTTAGTTCAAGCTCTTTAATAACAGTGTACTTTGTCAAATTCTGACAAACTGATGTTACCAAACCTGACGATATTCTGTTACAAATCTGTTTGTCGCAGAAGGGTTTCTTTTTAAATACAGCCGTTCGGGATCTTGATCCATGCTCGTCATATTTATTAATATAGTTTCTGAAAACATCGTTATCTTGGCATAACATTAATCCTGCCAAATATTTTTTGGCTTGATCAGTGTAAAAATTAATCGATGTTGAACTGTCTAATTGATAAGCAATAAAATTGTTCATCCGTTCAATTACCTGAAGTGGTTCAAAAAAATAGAATGCGTTTCCATCTCGATTGAAAAGTTCCCCAAATAAACTGGATCCTGTTCTACCTTGAGTAAGAATCAAAATGATCGTGCGATTGTGCTTTGCATCCTCTCGGTCTTGGGTCAAGGTTTTCCTTTTACTCTTCTCCTGTCTGGTACGATGTTGTGTGTGATTTACAGGACCGGGAGGATTAACATTTATGTCATGCAAGTGTGGAATCAAAAGAAGAAAATTGACAGCAAACAGAGATATCAAAATAAACAACGCCAACTTATGAAAAGTCATTGCTTTCAACATATTCCTCATATCTTAAATCGATGTCAAAGCCGGATGTGTGAAGTCAATAGCAATTATAATCATGATTTACATCATGTAAGGTTACTATGGATAAAAATATACTTGGAAGCTATGTGGAATGTTATCTTTCTGCATCACGAAGGACGTTTACGCCTAGTTTCATTGGTCACTTGAAGAAAAGTTCAATACATTGACCAAACATAACAAGAAAGAAACAATGCTGATCAAAGATCTCTTTCATATTTTTTGCTTCTCTGACATTTCATTCGACAAACTAAATTTCAAAGTAAGGGAGATTTGCTGTTCGGCATGCAATTTCATCCGGCAAGCAAAATTTTACCGTAGCATGGATTTGCTGTTCAGCAAGTAAGTTCATTCGGTGAACAAAATTTCATACTAACACGGATTTGCTGATGAATTTGGCTACCAAACGGATAAAATGACAGAGAGAAGCCAGCAAATGCAGTATAATTGGAAGAATTATAAATCACTACACAGGGTTTAGCATTTTTTGTAAGTTATTGATGCAACCAAAGTGGTATCATGTTTTTTTATCGTGCTCACTGAGTGATTATGCAAAGACTATTTTGATGCGGTAGTATCGGTTTTTAGATAATATAGATAAACTTATACAACGCGATAGAAGAGAAATTTTGAAAATTGCAAAACCATGTATTTAGTTGGTTAATATACAAGTTACATGTAAGAGACAAGTTGGTTAATATACCTCCTGTGTGGCATGACTAAGGCCTTTTACTCGATAAATTCGCGAATGCAATCTGTTTTAATAGGCAGTTAAGCCACAAAATAATTTTCTACTTTACTGCTTATATACTAGCCTCATCACCCTGCATTTTTGTAAATCATTTAATACATTTTATTCACTGTAAGATAATGCAACCCTATGACTACAACATGGTGAAATTTTTTCTTGATAAAAATCTGTCAGTGTACAAACCTTCATTTAACCTAAGACATAGGATGAAAATTTCGAACGAGCAAACTGTAAGGCTCTCACCATTAATCGATTAATCGATAAAATTTGGCTGGTAATGGATTACAAATCTTTGTAATCGATTAATCGATGAATTTTAGCCGGTAATGGCTTACAAATCTTTGTAATCCATAAATCGATTAGTTTTGGCCGGTAATGGATTACAAACCTTAGCTATCGATTAATCGATGAATTTTGGCCGGTAATGGATTACAAATCTTTGCAATACATTAATCGATTAGTTTTGGCCGGTAATGGACTACAAATCTTTGCAATCGATTAATCTATTAATTTTGGTAGGTGATGTATTAATCTATTAATTTTGGTCGGTAATGGATTAAAATCTATGCAATCGATTAATCGATTAATTTTGGCCGGTAATGGATTACAAATCTTTGTAATCGATT
>JANTCA010002265.1:0-11453 GCA_024741275.1 Chironex yamaguchii | reverse complement strand
CCATGCATTCTGTCTTCTTGCAGTTTATAGATAACCCTTTGCTTTCACTGGATTCAACCACCTTGTCCAATAACTCTAGCTGCACTAAGTGCACATATACCTGACAGTGATGAAGGCTTCAGCCAAAAAAGAAACAAATTAATGTATTACCGCTCACCCACCGTTGGGGTAAGTCTCATAATACCAAGGGCCTTGGAAGTCCTTCACCAAACCTTTGTGCCGTGATTGCACGGAGGTTTGAGTGTTGGCTTTTAAGTCTGAGGGTCACCAGATCGAGCTCGGCCCGGTCCCACTTAGTACAACTATTGTGGTATTCCTCCACTCTTGATATATATATATAGAGAGAGAGAGTTTGTTTAGATATATCTGTGATGCACATACGTGTTAGGTGAATGGTGTTGCCTGCATATGTCATTCTGGAGTAGAAGTATTTGTGATTGCATTTTGGAGCGTAATTCTAAAGTGAACTAAAGCAAGTACGTAAAGTTTATAGAGGTGTTCTGTTTATTTCTTATTCGTCATTCAATGAACTATGTTAACTTTAAGCATGCAATTTCCTAATTTTGTTGATTTTCTTCGGCTTTCTATTTCAAGTGCATTTCAATTTGATATTAGGCCGACATCTTATTCATTAGTTTAGATGTATCTTCTTAAATTGTCCGACTAAACCATTTTCTTTAAATCATCATTACACAGATACAAGTTTATATTGTAAACTCAACTTTCTTGTGTCAATCGGTATTCATGTTCTATAAGTCTTGAGACTAGATTTACGGGATTTGATCAGAGGAAATGGGCAGCTTCTGTGTAATATAGGTTTAAGAAAAGAAATTCAGTTGCAAATTAAAAATTAACCATTTAAGCTTCGCTCGTTTTTTTAAGATCATGATATTTGACAAGTTCATTCCGACTTTTGAAGATGTCTAATCTTGTATGCTACTATGTACACTTCGATGACAATAGAATCATAGTTGCTAGTCAATTATTCATTAATTTTGTAATCACAAACGAGATGAATGACGAAGTTAGACCTGGTCCGCCATGACGTTTAAATTCCTTTGCTTACAAACAGTCATGAATGGCCTTTACTAATTATGACTCGTTCACCGATACTGTGCCACATTGGAAACAAGTTGTTGATATTGCAGAAAAATTGACAATTACATGAGTCTAATTAACACAAAAAATATCTGTATTTCTTAAATTCGTAACTTGTTTTAATTAATGGACTCATCTTTAAAGTTTTTCGTTTGACACTAATCACACATATTCGCCAGAATACAGTAACGGCGACCATCTATTGTGTATTTCTTTCCCTCCTTGCTCAATGGTAGGTCCGGGTTTTTTCATATCGGTCTATTTTGGATCCTTATTTACGCTACAAATTCAGCATGTTACCAGTGTCGGATGGAGAGCTTTATATTGGGTTTGGTACTTAAAAATAGTTTTAAGTTAGCTACTTCTCCATGTAACAATTGTCTAATAATTAGCAAATAAGTAGAAAAAAACTTAGAGATTTACTGCCCTTTTCGAGACAACAACGATCCGTCCACGAATTTTCAACCTACTGATTTGTTAGTCATATACTTGCCGCACAGCGCTAAATTTTTGTGAATTATCCTATTGATAAGCTGTTAGCTACTCGGTCAAATAAAGGAATATTGGCGGGTAGATAGGTAGATACGAACGTTCGACAAATACATGATCTTTCCTAGATATAATTATTGTACATCAATCTGTATCTTCCAAAATTTAGTTTTTCACTGACTAGGACTTCATGTTAACGATTTACAAAATTGTCGTGAAGAAATGCGAGGCTCCGTGACAGTTTGGTTAAAAGTGAGTTTTACTTTCAGTCAGCAACTTACTCCTGGTGCTATGGAGACGTTTCCCATGTATAGTCATGTCGGGTGTGTCAAGATATATCTAAGCCATAATCGCATGCCAAAGTGGTTGTTATTTACATTCAACCATGCAAGTACGTCAGTGGATCTGCTGCTTCCTAGTGCAACAAGATCAACTTTAGCTGATCTTTGGCTGACACAGATCTCTTTGTGACTTCAGTTTAAATAGACTGATAGATTCTGATAAAACTGCTGCCTCAAAGCCACTCCACAGGTTTTAACTGTTTTTCCGCAGGTTTTAATCAGTGTAAACAGGTAAGGTATCTACTGACACTAACTGCTTATTACAGTGAAACTATAAATGCCTTCTCCTAGGCAAGATTTGTCCTAATGCAAACCATTCTGAATCTAGGATCACACACTTGGAGCGACACTGAATGGTATCACAGCTATGAGATAATCGGAACACCGTTCTTGAGTACTTACAACATCAGATTTCATAGTTTGAAAGGCCTAAGGAGTTCTTGGGTATTCAATATTGAGTATTCGCTGAAATGATAAGCTACTGAATATTAGGTATTGGATAAGGTTAGGAATTCGATGCATCTTTCGAATTGACTATATCGCACTATATTGTACTATACTTTACTATGATACGCCTTACCTTCCTATATTGTGTCTGTCTATGCTACACTATGCTACACTAATATGCAATATAAATTACTGTAGCATATTGTACTATACTGTACTTAATCACTCTATACCATACTATTAAACTACAATGTACCGAACTGCACTATACTACACTTTTATACTACACTGCACTATGCTATATTACACTATGCGTAAGGGTATTGTACTACACTATACCATACTGTGCTGTTCTACACTGTACCATATCTACTCTACTGTTTTTTGCTACACCATAGTTAATTATATTGTACTTTACTGCACTTTACTATACGTTTCGATACTATAACATACAAAACTTGACAATACTGTATTCTAGCACACAGCAATACTAATTATAATATGATATAATATGCTTATCTATATCATTCTGTCCTATATTCCGCTATGTTATAAAATACTATTTACTCGCCCATGACAACTCTAATGTTAATAAGCTTTGCATCCTAATTCGATGTACTTGTATTTCCTTGTTATTGAAATTTAGCTTTGTTCAAGCCTAATTCTTTTAAGAGAACTTGTGTACAACCATAACAAGTTAACAATGGCATCGTGTTGTTGCATCTAAGACATGTTAATGCTATTTTCCATGATGGAATTGAGGAGAAATTTCTATTGATAGGCTAACGTGTAGTTGCAAAGAATTATTTTCTTGTAAAAACTTACCTTTCTCCCAGAAAAAGCTCATCTTCACATTGCAGGCAGAAAACAAATTACAAAATCGGATCATTTATATAAAAATTTTAACCGTGGATTTTGACAAAATACTTTGTTGTCAATGGAATTTTCAGTGGTTCCTTTGAGCAACTTAGTTGCACAGTATACGTACCCCCATAGCAAAGCTAAGGCTATCTTGCTAACAATTAAAAAGTATTGCCAATGCTTTTCTATGTACCAATATATTCAAAATAAGGAATTGACTCATTGAGGATATGATATTCTTGTCATCTAAATTTCACGATAAATGATAAATATAGAACTATTTTCAAGACCGTTGACTGTAACTGACTGCTTTATTTTCAAACCACCCGTACAGTAATTTTAGAAGCATAACTATATTCTTTTTCCCGCTGTCATGGCAAACGATTAGAAAGGTAGAATTTAGCCTACTTTCCCTTATAAATGCCATTCTCCTACTGTTTACGACAGAATCTTCGAGATCATTGTAGTGAATAAGTTGGAAAGGGTCAGCAGGACTCTCACTCTCTCACACATCGGGATTAGGGTATTATCCAAAGGGAGATAAGAAAAATCGAGAATTTGCAAAAGCGAAAGGTGGATATGAGTACAAATTACCACAGCTCAGGAGCATGTCTCCCAAGTTGGACGACTTTGTTTTAAAATGAAATACATTTAGTAAGGACGGTCTGCTCGTATTTTTGCGTTAAAAGGTTTCAGGTTTTGTACGCCCTGCCAGGAAAAGCCTAAAACACGGTTACAATATTTCCAGGTGGTAAGATTAAAAGCTTAATTTTCTCTCGACTGTCCTAAAGTAACAGGACTTTCTCTGAAAACATATGATAACAGATATTCCCTTGTGCTTGATAATAAAATGCACTAAGCAGCTATGAAAAATATTTCGTATCTCCTTGAAAGCAGAAAAAACGTCTGCCGGGAAAAAGCAGAGTATTCAACTCTAATTGCAATAGAACAAGTGCAAGTTTATAAAGATTTGCGTTTCTTGCTATATCTTGATATATTTTGCAAACAGGAGTTGATTGGCAAAAGTGGACCGAATCAGGCACCAAATATTTGCATATGAAAGATGGTTAAATGGATTTGTTGCAATCAGTTAGTTGAAAAAATAAAGTTTATTAAATATTTTCACGCAGCCCAAAATTATCTTTGTGCTGTTTGAAACTGTACTCAGCTTGTAATATATCGCTAACAGCTAACAATGTCCAGTTGAAGGAAATGCTTTCCAAACATGACTCAGTATACGCATGTTGGCATATTATTTGTACGGTAGAAAATTAATGACGAGGAATTTCCTGAGTAAACAAATACTGCAGAAGCATGTTTTAAGGAACTCCTTAGTGCACCAGAGGCATGTTATATACCGTGTCTTTATAAATCCGTAAAGCTCTAAAAACCAACAACGACATGTTTTAAATGGGTCCTAATGAACCTGCAAAGGCATCCTTCGAAAAATTGTTAACAGTTAAAGCTGTGGGTCTTGGCTTTTGTATAGACTAAACACCAAAGAGGTGCGTTTTGAATAGGCCTGCAATAGTACGTTTTAAAGGATTCTTCATTCTTAAAATGTAATGCTTGAGATACATCTTTATCATCTCAAATGGCTTGTTTTGTCATGTTTTTAAACAAATACAAGTAATCAGAGGAAAATGCTTTTTATTTGCTATATTTTGCGGAAGGGAAACCAAAAACGTTCAACTCAAAGTATAAAACCATTTACATAAAAGGAATGACAATCATTTAATGTAAGTACAGTTCATTGCTAATCTCACATAAGTTAATCGCATATCACTTGATCCTATACTCCGGTAATACGCTACATTTTCAAAATATCGGAATTTTAGTAAAGAGACTTCGTTTTTTGATTTCGTTGCAAGAATAATTTTTCCAAGTTCAAAGTGTAGTCTTTTTTTCTATCGCAATCAATTTGTTGGGATCCGGCTACGAGAAGGGTAAATACACATAGGAGTATGCTGCTGCAAGTTGGTGCAACTGATGGAAATTTCTAGCAGCAAAAAGGGGGAATTTACTACCACTTTAATCATCTTACTTTCGAAATCATTCACCCTACATCTACTTTTGAATTTTAAAGCGGATTTAGTAAATGAAACAGATCCATGTGTATTACAATGACAATCAATACACATAAACCTAAGCGAATGTTATCACTTTAACAATCTTTTTTTGTGGTACCAAAACTTGAAAATTATTTGTACGAAACATGTAGACAATTGGTTGCTATAGACATATACTTTCCTTTCTGACGTTTCATACTCCGAAGAGCGTCAGACGAAAAAGCTTTCCAAGTATAATTTTTGGCGCAATGACGCTAATTTTCAAAGCGGTTATCACTTTAGCTTGGGAAAGGAGTTATAATTTGCTTATACCATGTTGACCCACGTGATTCGACATGGTAAGGAATTAGAGACGACCAGGTGCAACGATTTATCGTCTATTTTAAGTCTTAACTCTAGAAGGTCTACACTCTTCCTTTATTGGTGGTGATATGTAAAGCGTGAAAGTCATGGAGTATACACAGCAGCTATCAAGGTGTTCATTCCAGATGCAAAAACAGAAGTGATACTATCTTTAAATTATCAAACAGCGAATAAAACAGACATCACGCATTCAGCATTGCAAGATCAAATGAACAGAAAGAGAGATAAAACTTCAAATACGTTGTCGATGGCCACATGTTTTGTCTTGATCACATTTGGTTGCAAATATCATTTCGAGCATCGTTCACATGCGACCTATAAGAGTTATAAAACAAGGAAGTATATTTATATTTGCATATCAGAAAGACAAAGGAACCGCGTTGAGCAACGTCATAAATTTGATCAATACGTTCCCAAAACTCAATTATAACAATCAGCAAATTTTCAGTATCAGCTTCTACGTAAAAACTCAAGCAAATTCCTATCACTATAATAAAGAGAGACTGTTGCATACTGTATCGAAATATGCAACTATCAATGTACCTACCTTCTTAGCTATGCATCTACCTATCTGTCCATTCATCCATCCATTTAAGCGTCTCTCCATCTATCTCTCTGTCAATCTATCTATTTATCTATCTATCTATCTATCTATCTATCCATCTGTCTGTCTGTTTCTCAGTCTGACTATCTATCTATCTATCTATCTATCTATCTATCTATCTATATATCTATCTATCTATCTATCTATCTATCTATCTATCTTTCTGTCTATCTACTTGAACTAGTGCACCTAACTAGTTCTTATGTATTAGCTATTAGTTTTCTAGGATTTTTGACCGTCTCTATAAAATCTTTTCACCTTAGACATTTTTCTTGTTTGCGGGCGTTATTAGCTTATGCAGCATGAGAAAATTGAAGAGGAGGGATCAAATGTCAAGAAATTTCCTTTCTCTAGCATCTTGGCTATTCTTATCAATATTTGTGTTTTTATAGAGATCCCAAGCACCAAACCTTTTTTATAGAATGTTCGTACCACTTTATGTCCACAACAGCATTAATACAACACTCGTCTCAGCCAACATTTGCTGTGCCCGAAAGTTATCATCATATGTTATAGTCTTTATAATCCTCAGTTAATGTCATCCGATAAGAATTGGTGAGATTAATTGCAGACATTGTATAGCTTACAAAGACAAGATTATTTTAAGTTTAGTGACTTCAAGGTTCAAGGTGATAGTCGTGATAAGAGCTAGAAAATCAATGGAAATGCATATTCCAGTGTTCATACTCAAAACAGAAGAACTAACCACATGAGGAATTCTGAGATCTGAAAAGAAAACTCACCTGCTAATTGAAAAATCCATCCTGTGTTTGAAAATAAAAATACTATGATGCAATTGTCTTTTGCCATGTTGTTTGTCCCCGTATTCTTACAGCAAACGATTAAAGTTTAGTAAAATATATCATGTAGGACAAAACATAAAATCACCAAGAACTGTTAAACCTAAACAAAATATCTGTTAACTAGTCAAATCCACTGTGTCCTGCTTTTGCTGGACGATTTCAATTTGGACAAATAATTAATACTTGACATGAAAGAGTCCTCTTACACGTACCTATTCTATTTCATCGGTTCACCACGTGCTCGTTGACGACCTCTAATGGTTTATGCAAATGCACTTTCTCTCCTGCATGAACTTAGACACTCGCACACTCTGAGGCACAAGTGAGAAATTACTTTTCATCTTGCACACAGGAAAAAATATATGCGTATTTACTTTCTCTCACACACGCATACATATTCTGGCACACAGAGTCCCATTTACATCCTTTAGCACAATCATGCGTAACCAGTTCGGTTTCGCGCTTATCGATGCACAATTTGACTTGTAAAACAACATGATAGGCAACATACATATAAGATGATATTGATTTCGTCATACGTTCGTATATTCAAGTGCAATTTCTAAGAAGTAATACCGACTTTATAAGCTTTGAGCTTACTACCTGCTCCACTAGTTCTTGCAAGGTTTAAGTTCTGTCAAACACTTTTTAGCAATAGTTCGAAATATTTGAACAATATTTTTGTGGTACGACCACGAAGATCCTTCCGTCTATTCATGCAGATTGTGTACCTACCACACAAAAAAGCTTAGTAGAATATGAAGGATGTAGAATACGAGGTCGCACTTCTCAAAGATTGGGTGACAGGATCAAACAACATGTTTCAGTCACTGTGCGCCAAGCATCAATTCCTTCTAGAAAACAGCCATCTCGCGCTTGCAAAGCGAAAATGACTGCCAAAACATGCGATTCTGCCATAGGCCAACATTTACTGGAAAATTCAGAATGCGCCAAAATGTACAAGGACGAGTACTTTTGGATAATTGGCACGGCCTGATTGTCCTTTCTTCTAAGTGTATTGGAGTCTGTCTATATATATGACGAGAAAACCAGTACTCTGTAGGCAGAAAGAGTTCGTTTTTTCACTTGGACTCTTCCAATAATGCTTTGTTTCCTCATTTTCTCTTTGTCTTTTTTCCCGTCTTGTTTACGATTGTCTAGTCTTGATACACTGTTGATATACAAGGGCTGCCAATACTTTCTGGCGATTTATTTCTGGCGAGTGTCAAACTAAAAAAGCTTTTAATTATGTTTCTAGCGCAATGCCGCAAATTTTCAAGGTTCGAAATATGTTTGTTATTACTGGCTTGAGTATTTTTGAGTCCGAGAGAGTGATTTGTACAGTAGAAGCTGGGATTGTTTAACTTTTAAGCAAATCGTAGCTTGCTACAGAGTAAACAGTGGTACTCTACCAATTCATAATACCAAGGTTAGGAACTGTTGCTTTCTGAAAAAAGCATTAGAATGGCATATGATTATGTAACGTGCCATGGATTAGTATCTCCAGCAAGGGAGTACTGTGTTCATCAAGGTTTGTTTGTTTGTTTGTTGGTTGGTTGGTTAGTTATCTCGCAAAGTATCCCAAAATGTTATAAATGTCTTGTTCTAAAATATTTACGTTATGTTGGTAGCTTGCCTGTCTCCAACTGTTTATTTTTTGGTGCTGATCAAGATCAAATCCTGGATTCTGAATTCTTAAAAAGTTTTGGTAATGATGTCTTCTTAAAAACACAACTAGTAAGGTTATCCCCCCGGAGATAACCCAGTCACTGTAGTGAATACTAGTATAGACCATAGTTGGTAATCTTTATAAAGACAACAACTAGTAAGGAAGTCCCCACGGAGATAACCCAGTCACCACAGCGAATATTAGTACAGACCATAGTTGGTAATCTTTATAAAGACAACAACTTGCGAGGAAATACCCAAGAAGAACCTCCTGTTACCATGACGTCTGTTAGCACAACTCATTGAAAAGTTGAGTCACTGGGATTTGCTGCTAACATTAACTTGGCGGAGGTTTGTAGTCTCCGTGAGCTTCTTGTTATATAATGAGACTTCATGTTGTTCACGATGTAGCGAACGCCCCCAACATTTGCCATACTTTGGTTGTAATTAAATTTAGAATGAGTCCTCATTTTTTATTCATTAGATAAATTTTGAACAACTTGTGATAATTGTAGCTCTTGATTAGTTTTAGATATACTTTAACTACACTCTGTGATGACCGTGCTCACACATTGCCTTACGTCATCATAATGCTCTCAATCACAACAAGCTTTAAGTTAACATGATAAGTTAACATGATGCTTACAAAACCTATTAACTGGAAGCTTAGGTCATTATATTTACCTGTTCTGACAAAGTACTAATTAATGCATTAATACAATATTGATTGACTTCTGGGTATTTAGTGCAATGCTGCCACGCTTGACTTGTCGCTTTTTCCTACTGCACAGGCAATTTCTAACTGCTCACAAATGCCAGCATTAATTCTACCCATAATTCAATCCAATATTAAAAATTTCTACTTACGTTAGCGCACGTAAATAGATATACTTGAAGGCTCTTGCATGCATTTTAGTCTTAAAGTTAACAGCATCTGTAAAAATAGACACTCCCACTTGGGGTACAAAACCGCAACAGGGAAGATGACGTAGAATAAAGATCTTAACAGATCTTAACACGCAAGGTAAGAGTTTCTAGAGTTGCCCTGTTACAAAACTGCCCAGAGAAAATTAATAAAATTTCATGTTTAAGATTTTAGAAAAGTAAGAAATTTGATGGCTTAACGGTAAACAATATGAAATCCTTACAATTTCAAGAAAAGTACCAACTTTTCATGATTAATCCAAAGGCTTTTCCTACAACCTGTAATCTTTAGAAAATCCCCAAAGTAGGTGGTAAATCCCGATGTGTGGCAACATTGATTCATGGCAAGATCATTCCTGCTTTTGTGAAACATCCTTTATTTGAAGAAACATCGTAATTTATACATTTTCTATCTTCTAAGTTATGGCAGTCCACTGCATGACGTAACCCTCCCAAAGTGACCCCCTTATTTGATCTAGTCAAGTTTGGGGGTCTTGGCCATTCTTCAACGTGCTGGCCGTGATTATTGTTGAAGGGTATTTTGAGACGACGCCGTCACCGTAGTACTTCGCTCACTGAAGTGTTTTCGGCCAGTTATTGACCACTTGTTTTGGTTCGTCTGCCTGCCAGAAGGGATTGGACCGTCCATGATGTAAGCTGTCAAACGTTCTTCTCCATATCCATCAACCTGCTGTCGTTGACTCCACCATAAGCCTGGCACGAGGCCCTAACCAGGTACTGTTAACCGGAGCCAGATGAGCCCGGAACACGCATGGTAGGGTAGTTACGCTCTGAAGTAACCCGAAGTTACCAGTTACCTGAATTTTATACAACATCAACTGTTCTGAATTAACATTTAAAACCTTAAGATAGGTGAGTTGGGGCTCAAATACTCTGTAACTGTTTTATCATTACGTAAGGCTTCAAATGTTTTTCTAAAAATCATGCACTCTACATTAATGTCATCGAATTCAAACTCTACAGACACTGTAAATTGTGGACTGAAAATTCAACATCTTACCAACATCTTTATTTGTTTGACAATCTTCATATGAAGCAGGTCTGGAGATGGATTGATGAATCAACTAGGAAGAAACTAAAAATAAAAACTTCCCATATTGTAATTTGTTTATTGGAAATTACGTTATGATGTTATTGCACACGCTACCACCTCTGATCGTTTTGAAGCAAACCTTTAATGAATATCTTGTAGATGTCAGTTTGAAAAGTTGAAAAATAATATTTTATCAAGGCTTCTTTGACACAGCATGCCTTTTCGGGCACCTTCTGTTCACGTTTCGTCGGCAGAATGATAACTTCACTTCTTTTGATGTCAATGTTTAAGGGTCCACATGGGTTGGAAAATTCCGCACTGATTTTATTAATGTTTAGGGTTCCAAACGTAGTAATCGATTTGACAGAAGAATAATGTTTGTGGTAAATCAAAGAATAAAATGAGTTATAGTCATTTGTAGATATCTGTCCGGAATAACGGACTAACTGTAGCACTGTGGAACTAGCATAGTCCTAAGTAAAATCATTATTATTAGCATTGAAAGTTGATTTCCAGCTGAAAAATTAAAGAAAGTCATAATCCAGTATTACGAGATATAAACTCTTAATCATATTCACATAACTCAGGGACGACGCACGCCACATTAGAGTGGTGCGGCCAGAAATACGAGTGCAGCGAGTAACCGACGAACTTTACGACATGCACCGACGAGATGTCTGCAAACAAGCAATAGCTGCTACGGGCCTGCCTAAAATAGATTTAAACCGACGA
>JANTCA010002264.1:0-11453 GCA_024741275.1 Chironex yamaguchii | reverse complement strand
ATAATTTCATGTTCTGTTTTTGTTTTTCCTCTTATCTTTTTGCCTCTGTAATTCTCCTTGATCTCTCTTTTGTGCTTTAACTTCTTTTTATGCTCTCCCCTCCCAGCTATACTATTCGCTGCCCATAGCACTTCTTTAAGTGATATTTTCATGTTCTGTTTTTGTTTTTCCTGTTATCTTTTTGCCTTTGTAATTCTCCTTGATCTCTCTTTTGTGCTTTAACTTCTTTTTATGCTTTCCCCACCCCGCTATACTATTCGCTGCCCATAGCACTTCTTTAAGCGATAATTTCATGTTCTGTTTTTGTTTTTCCCGTTATCTTTTTGCCTTTTAATTCTCCTTGATCTCTCTTTTGTGCTTTAACTTCTTTTTACTTTCCCCTCCCCGCTATACTATTCGCTGCCCATAGCTCTTCTTTAAGTGATATTTTCATGTTCTGTTTTTGTTCTTCCTGTTATCTTTTTGCCTTCGTAATCCTCCTTGATCTCTCTTTTGTACTTTAACTTCTTTATGCTCACCCCTCCCCGTTTTACTATTCTCTACCCATAGCTCTTCTTTAAGTGATATTTTCATGTGCTGTTTTTGCTTTCTTATCAGTCATGTTTTCACTTTTTGTGCTGTTCTTTTTTGTTTATTGTCATCTATTTTTGGTATGCTTGGGGTTTTTTGCTATTGCTACATCGCGTGACTGCTACGTAACTTTCCCAGTTTTTTGCCTTTGCTCTCCTGCCTTTCATTTTTATCATATGACTTCCCTCAGTCTCGGTTGTTGCCAAAACTTTCGTGTTCTTCACTATGATGTTGTTTATTTACCCACACTTATTTCTTTTGTCCATTCCAAATGAGTTTTGCCACATTCGCCTCAGCTTGTTTGTTGATTTTAGCATTTTTGTACGACTCGTCTTTATATTTGTCGTTTACCATGACTTTTATGGTGCTCACATCTGTTCCAGACTTCTGGAATGTTGTCAAGTATCAATAGTCTGGCAGATGATTACATAATGTTAAATACGGTATTTGTATTTTTCTTACCTGACCCCATATTCTAATACATACCTTCAAATTTATACCAGATTGACACTTGTTGTTTACTTACATGGTAGATATTGGCGTTGGTTGTTGTAGTATCTTTGTATTGTGGTTGGTTGCTTGTTCTCTAGTTTGTTTACATGTTGCACTTGTAACTGTTTTTCTTATATCTACAAGTGTATTAGGTGCGCGTACTCTTTCATTAGTTTAATCAAGGATGCGTCCGGGCCAAGGGTGTGCTATAGGTGATGGTATTTTTTTAAGATTAGTTTATTTCTCAATTTTGTAGATAACGTGCCAGCTAGAAAGCTTGTCTTGTAAATTTTGAGAATGTCGTGGAGAAACCGAACATTAAAGCAGATCAATGTGATTATTTGTGGTAGCCAGTCTTTAATCCTTATGGTGACTTATTTTTAAAAATCTAACAAAAACAACTATAGTAATTGTAAGAAATTTATCGAATCATGGTTCAATCTAGTTCTCAGATCTTTGAAAGGCAATCGAATTGGGAGCGAACCAGCTAAGCAGTTTAATTTTCGCAGTGCTGACTGTAAAGATATTGCAGCGTATTCCTCGGTGCACATCATTCATGCATGTGAGACACCTTTGTAATTTATCAATTTTATTACAAGGTAGCAAACTTAAAGCATACTAGCAGAGTCACGATAGCCAGAATGTGCCAACGACAGCGCGTCGCTAGCAGTGAACGAAGCGCGACCAGGTGGTCGGGAATCGTTAACTATTAGTTCTCATGTTCAACTCAGGACTAATTTGATGGAGTAGGTAGGCAAAGGATTGGACGATAGATGTAGATAAGCATTTTCAGTAGACGGTGATAGAATGTTTATTCCTTAACGGGCTTCTGGAAACAATTTTATGTTTGAACAGCTTACATCTATGTTGATTATACAATAATATCAGTAAAGTATCTTTGACGTAATATGTAACTTGCCCATCCTGGTGACGTAGGTATTTGCAGTAGGACGACCGATAAGAGATGGAAAGCCCAAGTAGGTGCGGCTAATATTTCTGCCAAAAATACTCACGCTGAAAGTGTCAGAGATACTTACACTTCAAATCAAATCCTACATTAAGCATATAATGAAACCAAATATCGTATGAATACTCATGTTTTATGTCATCTTCCTGGTTTTCAAAGGATCTCGTACTGGTAAGCAGTTTGTGTCTCTCCGAGACCAGCGATATATAATACTTGCGATTTAGCGTTCAGGATGTGGAAGTGGTGGCGAAGCGAAGCAAATTGGTGTCCAATCAGGCTGATGCCAGCGGGAGAAAATTTCATCATCATTTGGAACAACTATTTTGTCATTCGAAAACGGAGGGACTGGACACCAAACTGGCGTCTTTCGAAAACGATGGTCGAAAGTGGAGTCATTCGAAAACGATGGTCAAAGTGGATTCATTCGAAAATGATGGTCAAAAGTGGATTCATTCGAAAACGATGGTCAAAAGTGGAGTCATTCGAAAACGATGGTCAAAAGTGGAGTCATTCGAAAACGATGGTCAAAAGTGGAGTCATTCAAAAACGATGGTCAAAACTGGTGTCATTCGAAAATGATACAACAACAAAACGGTTTCAAAGCTAGCCCGAACAAAGAATAGGGAAACAGAAGAAACCTCGTCCTTTCATCTAAGTGTATTAAAGTCTGTCTACATTAAAACAAGAAAACCAGTCAACTAGCCAGAAAGAGTTTGGTTTTTTTCACTTGGACTCTTCCAATAATGTTTTGTTTCGTCATTTTCTCTTTCTTTGTTTCCTTTCTTGTTTATGATTGGCTAGGTTTGCTACATGTTTCGTATAAATAGGTTGCCATATACATATACTTTCCTTTCTGACGAATCATACTCTGAAGAGTGTCAGATGAAAAAAGCTTTTAAGTGTGTTTTTAGCGCAATGTCACAAATTTTCAAGGCCATTTTCAAGTTATGTACCACGAAAAGATTGTTCGTGTTATCACATTACAAGTAAGCTCTTACCTGAATACATTAATTTAGTCCTTTAAATATTGCTTTAAATTGGAGCAGTTCCCCTTCCTCTGCTCCAACTCACTGTCGATCTACGCTGATCAGTCATGGCCTGTCGCATATCTCTTAACTGGAACCCGTAAATGAGAGGATTAAGCATTGAACTAAGGAGAAGGAAAAATGCAGCCCAGGACATTAATACCTGTAACTGACAAGGATAATCGTCTTTGTGATATTTCCACAACATGGATGAGACGGACATAGGCGTATAGCAGAGTACAAGGCACATGATAGCACCAGAAGCAACCTTGACAGTTTTAAAGCTACTTTTGGCTGTTAAGCTCTTCCTTGAAAATAATGAACTATGGGTATTGGTTCGTTCAACTCTCTGAACAAGTTTCCAGATTTTTACATAAGTGTATACTATCCAAGGAATCAATGTTATACATAGAAGAGACTGAAATAGGATGACAGCTTCAAGTTTTTCAGCTCCCCATCCGAGTGTAAATATTGTAACAACAAGTACAAACACAGTAACACTGCTTTTCAAGTAGAAATTCCCTGATGCTGTCAATTTATTATGATAAAAAGGGTAAAAGATTGCTAGATACCTTTCCAGTGTTATAAGACCGGCCATGGTACAATTCATTAACCCAACAAGCATGCCACTCCCAACAGCAAACAATTTGATAATGCAGGAAGATTTTGTCACGGTATTTAATATCATCAACGTAGCATTGAATGGTATTACAATTATTCCAGATGTAAGATCAGTGGCTGCCATTACTCCAAGTAAAAGGTTGGAAGTAGACCGAATATATCTCCTGGTATAAAGCGCACGAAGAATAAGATAATTAAGTAAAATCACAGGAACACATGTGAGAAGCTCAGCTGTTCCAATGCACATCCATGTGTAGCGATTAATATCCGTGTTACACTGATTCACTGGTGATAATCCTCCGCACTTTCGTTGAGTATGGACAGGATGAACAGTGGTTATCAAAATGCTAAACGATTTTGTTACCTTGGTCATTTCAGTTGATCTAAGGGCAACTGTTGAAATTTTCGATGTTTCGTTATTGATTGACTGCATTGGAATAGAGAAATAAAATCTAAATAGAAGGCGTATAAAAATATTAGTTATTTACACTAAGTGCACTCGTAGTATGTTTCAAAGATTTGTGGTTTTTTACTGTCTACATCACACCTCCGACTTTGCAAGGCTTTTTTTCATTTCGGGGCGTGCTTACATTAATATATCCACAAAGAGTAGATGAGCAGGGGGGATGACATTGTTATTAAATGCCTCTGATTCATTTGTTTGGTCGCTGTTCAGCTCCACGAGAAGTCGACTCGTGTGGACGAATACATTAAATTATACTGCATCTCATGGCCATATTTGAAGAAATATGCTACATTCAAAATCAAACATGTCAAGTACTTTAGCAGCATCTTGTAAACTAAAAGCCCCCTACGTAGACTTAATTGACATTCTGCCATCTCCCTATGTCATTGATTTCGCCGAACATCCTGTTTTCATCCAACCAATTTTTTTTTTTTGATGTGTGACATCTTGTAGTGACCAGAATGTACATTCTGTTATTCTGTTCAAGATTTACTTGTTATTGTCAACGATAACTGCTCCTTTATATTGCGACGAACAACATAGGAAGGTCCGGTCTAAAACAAAAGCATGCCAAGTCGTCTCAAGTTAAAATACTTTTATTATTACATTATGCTTTTAGTTGATCATAGATAATGAATTCATGCAGCTGGTTAGTTTTAAGGTAAATTATCAATTCTTGAAATAAAATAGATATTAAACTTGAAAATCGTGCGTTACATTGTAATACAATACTTGTCTCGTGGAAAGTGAATGAAAAGGAAATGTTAACTACGCGCACTTTTAGAAAAGCGATCCATTCACGAATTTGCAATGTGCTAGGTCTTGCGACAATTGAGGAAACTAGCAAAGAGTCCTTAAAAAGAGCCCTTAGATAGGGTGAGGACTAAAGCCTTGACCCCTACTTGGCTAGCATTACGTCGTTTGTCAGGGATTGGAATTAACTGCTACAATTGATGATTATTACCACAGATTATTATCTGTTTCTTTCTGATTTTTCTCCTATGTGCATAAACGAAGCAATAATTGCCAAACAGGGATATATTTTGGTTGGTCACGAGAACAAAATCTATGTTAGTTAATATTCAGTGTAAATTGGGCATTAAGGGAGATTGGCGTTGACTGACAAGTTTTTGGACGCATGAGTTTCTGAATTATTTATGTTGAAAATAACAAATCGTCAAAATTAAAAGTGCTTTTTGGCAACTGGGTAATTAACAATATTGAAGCTTTCCTTATTATTATAAACATTTAAGTACTCTTGAAGTTTGAGATCCGTTCTTAAATTGTCAAAAGGAAAAATAGAGGATTACTAAGTTTTTTATAAGTATTTTTAAAGCAAACGCGGAAATCTTTGAAATCAGAGGATAAACATTTTCAAATTGTTTAAATTTATTGCCTTCTTGCTTGATTAAGATGAGAACACAATGTACATCATATGTGTTAGTTTTGTGAAATAAATTATTCAATGAACATGACAATAAAACACCAACTCGTGACAATATTGTATGGAACAAATAGCTTGTCTAATCGAGCCGTTGCCCTATGAACTATCATTTGTCAACACCACTGCCAAGTTGATTATTAAATCTTGGATTATACCCTTAAAATTATGTAGACTTCGTCGTTTTTCACGTCTGTAGTGTTTTTCCGCCTGTTATTTCCCTGTGACAGTGGAAAGTTCGGTGTCGTGTGGCTATAACCATGGCAACAACAGCATCTTGTACCCAGGCTTTCATCGCTATAGAAACCAGTAACTCTAAAGTTACAACATGGCGATCATCTGCATAAAGTAACATGGTGGGAACATGGCTACACTGAGCAGGCTCAAGTTACGCGCAGACGAGGTCTGTACAGACCTGTTTGAAAAGATAAGGTATAGTCTTATATCTTTTATTCTCAAATGCAATTTAATTAGATGCGTACAAAACTTTTTCTACTTTATAGTTATACACTAGACAATTTTTGGCAACTGGATTGGGTGTTTTGAGGAAAGATACCAATTATTGTAAGTATGAAGTAAGATAGTATTTCTTTGGAAATTAATGAAGATATGTACTGCATCACCCTTTGCTGTCATGGCATGCCTCGTATATGTCATTTTAATTGGTGATATCTTCAAAACATAATTACCATCATCAATCAAGTATATTATATACGGACAAGCCAACAACTTCAGCTGTGAAAAGCTAACACATAAGGCTAAGGTTTCACAGACAGGACCACACGTCTGTTTGCATTTACTTCTCTTTGGTGTCTTCTCTTTCTTAGACTTAACTTTGAAATTCGCTCAGTGGCATTGCTCAACTTTACTTTGAAAACCTCTCCACAACATTTTGCAAATATTTACCATTTGCACGCAAAAACTTCATTCTAGTGACATAAACTCCCAATCACACAAGTATGGCACACAATTAAATGAAGTTGTTTTTAGTTTTAGCAAGAATGTGTTAAATAAGCAATACAGCATTACTGTACACTGTGAAGAATATGAGCTAGACAACTTACATTGTCACAAAGCTGTAAAATAATTTCAAGGCAATATACCAGTAATTCTAGAGTGGAAGACATTCTCTTGCCACTCTGACAAATATTACAAATGGCAGTTAAGGCATTCTATAGTGCTGGACCTGTTACATAAAGTTACAATTTATCATCTTGTTTACTACAATTTGCCTCTTGTTTTGGCCCCATTCATCTCTGTTTTGCCATGACTGTGATAGAAGCAGTGTGCTCAAATCAGGGTCTTTTGTCTTCAAATAAGGCTCCAGTTGTTTATGCCTCTCTATCAGGTACATAAGATGATAAAGATCACCAAATCTTCGAACCTTTCTACAGACATTAACTGCGAGTTTGTATTGCTTCAATTCATGTCATTTATAAACCAATCTATAGGCTGGCTTGTGATGTCTAAATTCTCTATTGCCTTACCAAGTATTGAATATTCTCTTGCATGATTGCTTATACAATATTTAGCACTTTTATGTTGCTATTATTCCTATGATGGAAGAGGATCCAGCCTTCTGTTTTCCCAAACAGTAACAATAAGCTTAGCATAAATTTAGACTCAAACCAAAACAAATATCTCTTAAATTGCATGGATAGCGCTCACTTTTTTCACCCATTAAAGGACTCACCAATCCACCCTGATCAATACAACCAATATTGTACTGCAGTAGGGTAATGTGCAAATTTTCTTTGGGTATTCTCTCACTCAAAACTATTACAAGGGTAATCTAAACGCTTGGTTTGTTTGGAAGGAGATTAAGACTACCATCACATATGGACATTAATTATGTTATTGATGATGATTATGATTGCATATGGACAGTGATTACTTTTCTCTGCCATACTTTGTTGAAACACAGGGGAAAAATTTATTAAGGGAAAGAGTTGAACCCATGACCTTCTGCATGGAAAGGACACACATTGACAACTGTGCTATGACAATACTGATCATTATAGATGAATATAAGGTGATATAATTTAATGACTGCATCACTACATGATAATATATTTGTATATAAATGAAACATGAAAATGGTCATGTTGTCTTTCTTCTGCATCAAGATACAATGAAGAAATATGTTTTGATGCCCATATTTTGCCCGTTCATCCAGGGCTTTCCAAAATTTACATTGTGAGAAGCATTCAAATGTGCCAATTACAGGATCAGCATAAAACTGCATTCTCTTGCTTAACTGGGCAGCAATATAACTGTAGCAAAATTGATATGTGCCTCAAAAACATTTGTCATAGTGTGGACAAAATTTAACAATTATGGATTATTGTGGGTTGTTTTGGATCATTTCTCACTTTGGTATCTAAGCAAGAGTGTTTCTTCTGCTTAATCTTAGCCTGTGACTCAGTAGCTTACTATGAGGCTGGCAGCTGAAACTTTTCAGCTTATTTTCTCTGTGTTTAACTCGGACATCTAGCTACTCATTTAAAAAAATTGCGCTCTGATTGGTTAAATCGAGCTGGAAGAGATTCACCACTTATTTTGAGACCTTGATGCATGCCAAAAGAAAACAGCAGTGTTTTTTTCCTTTGCAGAATTCTTTTCATATTTTGATAAAAGAATGAGTAGGAAATCCTTCACAAACAAAAATCTTAATGGCTGACCTATGGCAGAAGTTAATGCAAGGTATTACAATAAATTGAAAATGAATTGCAGTGGATTTGCTGGAATTTCAACATTAAAGTTGAAATTAAATGATTATTGAGACAAATAATGTATATTGAAAAATATGATTTCACTAAAATTCACTGAATACCTTGCATACCCAGATGCTATGCCACCATTGTACTGATGTTTAAACAAGTTGTTGTTTGTTGTTGTTTCTGTTGTCAACATCAGGGTTTTCTTGGCATTGATGATAAGGCAAAAGCTGCCAGGATAAACTCTGTGTAGTAAGATTCTAAGAATGTTGATTATCAACATATCACAAGTTGCTGAAGTATTTGCCCATAGAGTAGTTTACATGCCAAGTGCTTAGTCAGACTTCCATATTTAATATAGATAAGTTCAAACACTTCATATTACCAGCGTACACATATTTATAAAGAGAGGTAGGGTTTGCTTTATCATGACCCAGAACCAAGTGGCAGGTAAGGGGAAATTTCTCATTTTTTCCGTGTTTTGGCTTAAGCCTATATCATTGTCAGATATGTGAAGTATCTCAAAAGATACAAGTGCTTTGATATATATTTGTTAAGGAGCTTTACGACAATAGCTGTGCCAAGTGGGAACCAACCAGGCTCAAACTGGTAACCCAGAGTCAAAAGCTAACACCCAATCCTGCATGCCATAATGGCACAAAGATTGGTGCAGGACTTTCAAAGTCCTTTGTATTACAAGACAAAACACAGCAGAGGATAAGGGGAAATTCATTAATGTTATTTGTGTTTGGGCTTAAGCCTTCATCAGGATTAGATATATATAGTATCTCAACAGACACAGTGCTTTTGATATATTTGTTAAGAGTGGAGCATTGTCACAATAGCTGCACTAAATGGGAGCCAACAGGGCTCAAATTCGTAGTTAAGAGACTCATAACTGACAGCTAGCACTCAAACCTATATATAAATATATATGCTGTTCTATATTTTTTGTTTATGGTATGGTAGAAAGCCAAATGTCAAATTAATTTAATTGCAGTTTTATCAATTGTTTAATTGATAGATACTTTTTTGACTATCAATAGAAGATCCCTGATGGAGTGTGACATCTAGATGACAATTTTTTGATTCATATATCATTATTCTCACTTTAACTTATATACAGGGAAGCAGATAAAAACAGAGAGATTGAAGATCAAGCAGCAATTGATATACAGAGCTGGTACAGAGGGACAAGAGTACGTTCTTATATCAGGTATTAATCAGTATAAACGTTTAACTTCAAAATACATTTGCTAGAATAGTGTAATGAGTGATAGGGTAACTTAAACTTAAGGCTAAAGAGCTTGATGTCAGAAAACTGCTTTAGTCTTTCCATAAATGGGTTTGTTTGAGCTTTAAATGATCTTAAAGCTTTAGAGCTTAATTTAAGACCTCTGCTGTAACCTGCCCTTCAATGACGTCTCCATCATATTGATGACTTACCTTTGTGGATTAATCAGTTGCATTTTATTAGGGTTGATCATATGACAAATACCCATGTTCCCCAGGAAAAAGCTAGGTTACATGCTTGGAACTGACTGATGTGATTAAAAGCAGGTGTAAAAATTGGAGCTGACACATCTTGACAGCACTTGCATAAAGGCATAAGGTTGTGATTGTGATGATGCAATACAAAAGTAATAATCAAAGTTGTTTCCGGTTGAAAAAAAGAGAAGGGTGTATCCAAAGCCACTCCAAGTGACCTGCTGAGGAGCTAGATAGCAGATACACCAAACTGTTTAGTTAAAGAGACATAAATATTGAACTGATGTTAAAGTTTAACTTTGTTTATTCTGTAGCTTCACTTTCTAATTTGTAATACATTTTCGACTTCATTCAAACCTGACACAGGGCAAGTCTGTCCTGCATTTGTCAGCCTTTACCCATGACAAAAGAGAGCAACGTAATCAAAGATTGGTTGACTATCTTGATACTAATATCCTTGTTTGCAACTGTAAGAAACTGGTTTATAAGATTGATAGAGCATAAACAATCAATGCAAGGTTTCTTATTCAAGCTTGTAATTTTTTCAATGGCCTGAAGAGATAATTTCTAGCGGCATGTATAAAAATTTTGAATGAAAATACCACAAACGAAAGAAATCTATAATTGGAAAGGTTAAACCATCCATCAACAGGGCAACAATAAAATATATTCTGGATGTAAGTGACAATGGGTACAAGTAAAATAAAGTCCTTTTATTGAAGAGCTATTTGATGTGATTCTTCATGAGGATAATGATGACTCCCTCTACGTAGCACGCTGAGTTGTAATATAATTATGTGAAATTGCAAAAGTTCTAAAACTCTATTTGTGTGAAAAGTAAATTATTAGTTGTGCAATTTTTGATACAGGTATTAATTACCGGAAGTCCTCTTACAACACACCTATTCACAGGGAGGATTGGTAGACTGTATCACTTGATTGGCCAATATATTTTATTCTTGGACATAATCTCCAATTCTTTTTTAAATGTACTCTGTGTTCATAGGTCATCTCACAATTTTCTGCCAATCATAACAAAAGTAGGTCTAAAATGGTCTGATGGTACTCTTGGAAACCCTATCCATTGTTACATTAGATTTCCTAGCTATGGGGACCCAGCTCCAATTAATCAAACTGCAAAACAATTTACTTTCTGTAAGCATGTATTGTTTAAACTGCAGGTGATTATCAAATGTCAGCAAATAGCGCCAAAAGGTGAGAGGCATTTTGAACTTTGAATAATGGGAGCATGACTCACAGTTTAGTATAACGTTAGGTAGCAAAGGATTATGGAGCAGCTTATTAAGGAATGTTCATACAACTTCAAAAGGCAACAGGCATTTTTAAGCTTTGAATGCTGACTGTGTGTCATGGCGCAGTTAGTCCAATGCAGGCCAAACGTCTGTGGCTCCTCAGACTACCATCCTCCAAGTGTCTCTATCCTGAGCAACCTGGATGGCCTCAGACAGCAGTATCCCGGGAGGCTGAACGATGCTGGCCACATTGTAAATTCTCTGGTGCCTGTTCCGGCGTTTCCATAGATCATACCCATTAGGAGGTTGGACACCAGTCCGGACGACATGACCAACGTACCAGCTCTTGTTCTTCTCACAAAAATCCAGCAACCACCGCGCGCCTCCTGTCTGCTTCCGAACGTACTTGTTCA
>JANTCA010002263.1:0-11454 GCA_024741275.1 Chironex yamaguchii | reverse complement strand
CATCCTCAAGATGTAGGTGGCGTGATATAAGTCATCAGAGTGCGTCCACGGACCGCCACAGTCTATGACGAAGAAGAAGAAGAAGAAACCTTCGAAACCTTGATTGGGGAAAGCCTGCTAACAAAGAACAGAATTCCACAGAGATTGCTTTATAGTAGAAATTGTGAAATATAAAACATTACAAGAAGAACACCACACTATCATTTGTGCAAACTTTTTGAGTTAATAGGACCTTTCGGAAAGATGTAACATACTCACCAGTATTTGAAAAACATTATACCACGTTCTTTGATACCATATTCCTTATAAAAATGTTCTATCTTCTTTTTTCCACTTTAATGTCCCTGCAGTTTACATAATTTTTCCTGATTTTCGAAAGTTTACGGAACACTCCGCAGCATAAACTTTGCAAGTAGTCACACAAGACCCTATCTTTTTCAGTGGATTTGAATTGGCTTATGGTCATTCACATAGTACAAAGCACGAAGGGTTAGTGGGTTTCATTAAACATGTTTGTATGAGAAGAGGAAAAGGGTTTCCAAAGTCAAGTACATAGGCAATCAAAGAAATTAATTAAACTCACACATCACAAGAAATATATCATCTTCTATTCACACTTTGTATTACTTCTATTTCTTTGCTTGCCCACACACCTCTATTGTTTCTTCCTCCTGACCTGGCTGTTCTCTTGACTTCGAAACTTGCATAATGAAGCCTGCATGAATCGATAGATTGGCATCACACGTAATGCTGCAATTCACTATAAACAAATTGAATCATATCAAGGTATTCACAGGTTTGAGGTAGCGATAGAAAAGTGATAGAAAAGTGATAGTAAAGTGCAGTTTACAATTCTAACTCACTCATCGCTTATGAATGTTCAGTCTGTTGTAGTCGTGAGCTACTGTAAATTCCCATAGGAAATGCATTGCCTTTTAATGAACAAGCGTGCCATTAAATTACATTTTCATGGCAGATGTATGTTAAGCGTCAAACACTTTCTCTAAGGAGAGTGCGAGTCAACGTGTTTGCATTGCTAGTCTTCAAAATTAGAGCATTTTGGTGAAAGGACAAGCATTTCTTATTGCGAATACAACAATCTCGTTCCTGACCGTGCTTTGAGTTGCAAATTCTAGAGTTGACTTGCTAGGATACAATCTGGATTTTATACCTTTTAGTGAAAATAGATGCATGGAAAAGTTTATTTGTTACTTATTTGTATTTCAAATCTTTTCAAATCTTTTTACCTGTAACACAGGATTTAACATTACTTATTTGTATTTCAAATCTTCGTTTGTAGAAAATTTCATTGCCAACGGAGACTGGACAATAGATTCGATAAACGCTGAAGTGAAATCTCAGAATTCAAGCTTCTTCTCTAGAGTATTTTCACAGATAGAATTTTCATTGAAAATGACACGTCGTCCCCTTTTCTTTCTCATTTATCTGGTAGTACCATGCATAGTAGTGGCAGTGTTAATTCTCCTTGTCTTTTTAATCCCTCCTGTGGCTGGAGAGAGGATTGGGCTTGGTATTACTGTGTTGCTAAATATGAGTGTTTATCTGCTCGTGATGTCCAATTTCATGCCTGAAACATCAGAGAACTCCCCAATCCTTGGCGTCTTTTACATCTGCCTGATGATCGAAATCGCCTTGGCCTTTGGCTGTTCATGTGTCACTGTCTGGCTTTACTTTAAAGAGGGACCTGTCACTGGAATCATGGGTATGCTCTTTCGTCCCCCTGATAAAGACAACCAAGTGACAGTACTCAGTAGAGAAATGGACTTTCAAGATCTTCCCAAGAAGCAATCCGAACGCATGAAACAAGCAGAAGACGATGACCAATACAATCAGAAGTGGAGAAAGCACATGACAAGAAAAATCGATTTCGTCCTTTTCTGGTTCTTTGCCATTCTTATGCTGACAACAGCTGTTGGAATAGTGTGGATTAAGCCAGAAGTTTCAGTTTAACAGACCGTGATGAGGGAAAAACAACGCAGTTTCGGATAGTTTAAGTTGTCAATATACAGAGAGGAGCACAGTTTTAAATGACATCTTTGCCAGCTGTCAGACAGATTTTTCACCCTTTCGTATGTCAGTTATTAAATTCAAGTTTGTTTAAAAACCACTTAAATAGTAAATGGCCAAATTTTGATTACGAAATATGTCTGATAAACCTTAGATCAACTTTCAGGAAAATTGAAATTTGCTACTACATTGTTCACATTTTCACTGATGTGACAGATATCCTTTATCAACATATTTTAGAGTGTTGTTATTAGTTTGCATTTATTATTAACCATTTATTCTTGTACCGATACAAAGTTAACGGTAATAAATATTTATTTACCTCTTCCCAGACATGCATATCTGTTCATAGCCATCTGAAATATAGAACTGCTGTCAAATCATTATTTTAACGTTGGACGAGAATGTTACTTTTTTAAGAGTAATTTAATATGGATTAGAAAAATATACTTTTATGATAGTTCAAGTAAAAGGAACTGAGGAATGTTGCTTGAATGATTGACTTTCATTTCCTAATTAGTTTGTTTTACATTTGCTGTTTGACATTACACTCTTTGCAAAGTTAACTAATTGAGTGCTGGCGGAGGTAGTGACATGTGGTGTACTAGATTGATGTTAACTCGAATTCTATTTAGGTTGGACAAGTCATAACGACACTTCATCAAAAATACAAATCGCATTCTACTCGCACTTGAATCACATTTGAAACACAATTTTACTTAAGTCACACTTATTTCAAACTTTAGTCACTTTTGAGTCACGGTTAACGCAAATGCAGAAAACATTTTAGTCACATTTTAATCACAACTGAATGTTAGTTTTAGCCAGATTTTAGTCAAATTTTATTCACATTTTATTCACAACTTATTCAGATTTTATTTAAGAAGGATGAATAAACTCACATTGTAGAAATGAGCGTTGAAGATCGTCGCTCCGGTCACAGATACACTGGCCTTATGGAGTCATCTGGTGGCTAACTTCCGATCACAGTGTTTCGCCTCCCTAACCCACTACACTCACGGAAGCGGAAGACGCCCCTCCTGAGGAGGCCTCCATCTTCAGCTGTTAACTGCAACATTGTTGTCATTTCGGTGGTTCTAGATGAATCGCTTGCTCAACGGACTCCTGAATCGATGCTATCAGTTTTTTCATTTCCGCTCTTCTGAAGCCAAGTTACTGCAGCAGTCTTATTGTTCGATTTCAACGAAACCTCTAACACCAACTTCGATTGACAGACAGGTCGTATCCCATCCTTGTTCATGGCAGTGTAGAATCAGCTCTTTATACCAACTCTCCTTTCTCAGTCTGGCTTCCTCCATTCCTGCCTCCCAACAAACAGTCAGCTCAAAAAACTTCATCTTCCTGGTATCCTCGCAATACACAACCATGTCAGGTTTCTGTCCCGTTTCTACTGGCAGTATGAAGTCCTCCCCGCTTAGATCTACTTTCAATGTCCACATCCCCTGCCATTCTGGGTTATCTACTGTTCGCTGTTTGCCTCTGCCAGCTGCTCGACCCTCTTTGTGGAAGCGAATAGACCTCCTCTTGTCGGGGATTTGTGGCTTCTTCCCACTATTGATGGCATTCAACTTTAGCTTGACCGCATCCACTATCACTCACAGGACTTGATTGTGCCTCCAGAAATAGCACTTTGGCAGGCCTAGAGAACAATTGACAAGTATGTGAAAGAATGTTCCTTTTGATCCACATTTTCACCTGTCATCAGCACTGATCTTCCATTTGCAGAGGTTAATAGGGCTTGGTAGCATGTCATAGACGTTTTTTGAGCACAAAGGTAATCCGAGAGCTATTTGACCTCCACTTTATCTCTCGTTTTTCCACTGCATCCTTCCATGATGAGCATTGACCATGCTCTGCGAAAGTCACCAGCTCAGTATCACGTGCCTTCTCTTCCTCCGTCTTTGCCCTCTCCACAATCGCCTTTCTTATCTCCCTGCTGTTCATACTCGAGAAAGCCTTGAAGTTGGAGGTTTCGAGCCCTGCTCTTGAAGCCTGCACATACCCCATGGTATCTGCATGTTGTAAAACTTCGATGATGTTGTCAACTTCCTTCTCCGCCTTCCATTTGTGACTAGTCCTCAACTCAGGTGGAGAGTAGCGCATATTGTGATCTGTTGAATCACGAAAAGTGAGTACCTGCCTCAACTTTCCAAACTTACACAGGTCTACAATCGAAGGGAAAGGCAATTGGAGGGGTCCACTATTTCTGTACAGCGCAGCTGTTGCAAACATTTTTGGCAGACCAACCCATCTCCTGATCTTTATGTTTATCTTCTGTTGGATGATGTTCACTCGCGTGATGGCTACTTCATACATGGCAAGAGGCCACAACAGCTTCGGTATAAGGACAAACTGTAGACACCAGACTTTAAAGACACCTGGGAGAAGAGTCTGCTCGATCTTATTGAGTCCTATCTCTGCTTCGGCTTGAATCCTCTTTCTTCGCTCCTTGAGAGTTCCGTGATACAATCGACCAAGACTCTTTACAGGTAGCTCCTTGACAGTTGGCATCATCTCACCTGCAATCACAAACTTCACCTCTTTCTGGAATCCTCTCAAGACTCCTTGACTTCTTTGCCTTGAATTTCATTCCTACCCATGATATCAGCTCCTCTAGCCTCATTTTTTAACATTTCATTGCATTATATTTACATTTTTTTCATATTTTGTTACATTTTAGTTGCAATTTATTTAGATTAGAAAATTAGGATCAGGATGAACAACATTTCAGAATAACAAAAAGGACAAGTCCCTTGTTGATTATTCCATGCTTTTATACAAAGCAATACAACTCACAAATTCATCCATTAAGATAATACATGGACTCTGCTAGGACGTTTCGAGACGAGCTTGTCTCATCTTCGGCTAATGAAAAGAAAATTCGGTATCTTAAGTATTGGAGAAAGCTTATTTGAGCATTAACAAGCTAACAAAAGTATTATAGCAGGAATAAAAGGCTTCTATTAAATACTAAGACAAATATGCAAATATGTAACGACAATGGAAAAGTAAACATACCTTGTACAATCAAAACAAAAGCCCTAAACATGTTAAACAGCATAAAATATCACTTGAAATCAAGTGTCCTCACAATACATTTAGATTTTGTTACAATTGATTAAAATATTATTTACATTTTTTTACAGTTTATGCACAATTTAATTGCACTTTATTCACATTTTGTTACATTTTATTTGCATTGTATTTAAATTTTGTTACATTTTAGTCACATTTCATTTACAATTTTTTACATTTTATTGACATCATTTCCACGTTGCTCTCAACCACGCGATATGGATCAACCTAAGTCGTGTGAGAGAAACTTGGTAAATCGAAAATGCTCAAGGACCTTCAAACGGCTTAGCTAGCAGAATACCACGAAACATTGTGGTTGAAACGCTGCACTTCTAAGGAAGGATAACCTAGACACTATTATATTTTCCTCCCTCCACGTAGCTACAGATATTGGCTGGGGTGAGGAAATTTGATGGGGTGGGAAAATTTGAGGAGGAACCATAAGTTGGGAGTGGCAGGTCTTTGTAAAAGAAAAATGATACATAGCAGCAAATAAAGAGTATATTTGGAATATATCATGCATACAATCCAGATATGAGTTAATAACAGAGTACATTAAGGAAAATTGTTCGAACAATCCTTCTTGTGGTCCAAAAGTTGAAAATCGACTTAAAAATTTGTCAAAATGCACTAAAAACGATTGCAGAATTGTGATGATACCATCGGAGAAAAAGAAGGATGCCACACGCTATGAGGACCACCGCACCATCAGTTTAATTTCTCATGCATCTACAATGCCTCTTAAAGTTCTAATGACTGGACTGGAGAAGAGGGCAAATGAATGGATTAGAAGAGACCACTGTGGATTCAGAAGAGGTTTTGGAACCAGAGTTGTCCATTGTAGTACTGCGTGTCTTGTGTCAAAGAAGCATCGAATTTCAGCTGGATGTGTACGTGTGTTTTGTCGACTTTGAAAAAGCTTTCGACAAGGTCAATTGGTCAAAGCTTATGGAATTGCTGTAGAAGATTGGCATAGACAGGAGAGACAGAAGGTTGTTAGCAGGGCTGTACTTGAAGCAAACACCTTCTGTCCGAACAAGGTTAGGTGTGGCAAACGCAGCAGTTGTTGGAAGAGGTATTCAACAAGGATGTCTCGTCTCACCTTTGCTATTTAACATCTATGCTGAGGACATGCTAAGGGAAGCACTTAACACTGTTTTGAGGGAGTTAAAGTGGGTGGAGAAATTGTGAAATCCATAAGATTTGCAAACGATCAGGCAATGGTAGCAAGCACAGAGAAAGGATTTTTGAAAATGATGGAGTGCTCGAATAAAGTTGTGAATGAATATGTGGTTCAGCATCAAGAAGACGAAGGTGATGCAGATAGGATGACAGCGGAAACAATCAAATATCATATTAGAAGGTAAGCAACTGGAGCAAGTACTGCAGTTTAAGCACTTAGGCAGCATCATATCGGATGATGGCTACTATGAAAAGGAATTTATTGCAAGAGTAGCAATGGCAAAGACAGCTTTTGAGAAGCAGACAAAGCTTTTCACAAGCGGTCTTGACTTGCAGGTAAGGAAGATAATGGTGCGTTGCTTTGTCTGGAATGTTCTGCAGTATGGAGCCGAGAACTGGAATATGAGGAAGGCTGACAGGAAACGAATTGATGCCTTGGAGATGTGGCTTTGGAGGAGAATAGAGAAGATGAAGTGGCCAGATCGAGTCACCAATGGAGCTGTGCTGTTAAGGGTGGGGGAAGCTAAACTGCAAATAGCTGAGACAATCTACATGAGGAAAAAGTGCTGGGTAGGTCATGCCTTGAGACATGAACAAATTGTTGATGTCCTCAAGGGATGGTTTGCAGGCAAAATACCAAGAGGAAGAAAGGGAATCATGATGATGGATGACATACAAGGTGGGAGGAGCTATGAAGAGATAGGCAGAGGTGCGGGAGTTTTGGAGGAGATAACATGTGGCACCTGCCTAAGCGGCAGAACAACTAATAATACTAAAATCATATCTAAAGGCTGTTTTTCGACTGACACTCTTCAGAGAATGAATCGTCAGAAAGGAAAGTATAGATATATGGCAACCTTTTTACAATAACCATGGATCAAAACAAGCCAATCAGAAACAAAGGAAAAAGACAAAGAGAAAATGAAGAAACAAAACATAATTGGAAGAGTCCAAGGAAAAACCAACTCGTCCTGCCTACATAGTACTGGTTTTCTTATTTTAATGTAGACGGACTCCAATACACTTAGATGAAAGGACGATGTAGCTGTGCCAATTATCCGAAAATTTTCGTCCTTTTACATTTTGATGCATTCTGAATTTTCAAGTAAATGTTGGCCTATGGCAGCATAGCATGTTTGCCAATCATTTTAGCTTTTCAAGCAGGAGGTGGCTGTCCCCTAGAAGAAATATATGGTTTACAGTGGCTGAAACATGTAGTTATATCATATAACCCAATTGTTGAGAAGTGCTTTCTCTACATCGAGCTTGACATCGACACAGAGATTCACTTGCAACTACGCTTTCTTGTGTGCTGAATACGAAGTTCTTATGACTGGGTGACAAGGGCTTCCTAGTCGTGAGACAATTCTGGGATTGTCAGCAGAGAAATGTTTCACTACATCTGTTTTAATATTTGTTTCTATGCTAATTAAAACATTGCCGAGGCATGTATTCGAACAGCCGCATTGGCACTGCTGTGTCATAAAAACGCGGATGGTTTGGTGATAATGTACTAATTGATGGCCTCTGTGTTTGCTTCTGCAAATCTAACACACAGTTCTTCTTTAGAAACCGTAGTCTGTTAAAGTATGACATGTCTTAACTTGCATGTTCAATCAGGTTCAGTTGTACAGTAACGTATTGATGAATCCACTGCAAATTCATCAGATTGTGATCTCATACTTTTGTCTGTTTGTGGTCGTCTTCCCTTTCCAAATATGGCCTCTCTATACCCCATCCCTCTCTATTATTTGACGCCAAATGGTTACACCCTTCACACTTGAAAGAGAAATAGGACATTTTGTAAATACTCAGGATTCTAAGTTGGAGTCGAATATAGAGTTCTTGCAATCCTAGCAAAATCTTTAATTCTGTCGGGGAAAGTTATCCTGGTTGGTATTATTTAATTACGACGAGTTTCAAAATAACATTTGGAGTAAGATTCAAGCACCCACCCCAACCAACCACCCCCTCCAAAATGGGATCTGCCAGGTTGCTTGTAAACGCTGATGGGACGATTTAATTTCAAGGATCCGCTTGTAAAAGGGCAACACTTTTCTCTTGGGAGTTTTTGTTTTGCTCATTACTTTAATTACGGAAGGATTCGCGTATACGTTTAATATCCATTTACTTGCTGTGGTGATAACACAGAGATGCAAACATGAAAGTTTTGGCCATCTTATTTGGTACCAGACCCCTTGTGCAGGACACTTGGTAAAGTTGCTGCAGTTGCCATCATATCTGCCATATTGATATCAATTGGACATCAGTGTAGCATATTAGTCTGTATCTTTATCAGGTATTTGAGTTGCTTGTAACAGAAGTTGTTTCAAATATGGCATCAGAGGAGGTTGTAGATATCGAAGTGGCCCGAAAGAAGATGAAGGAATGGCGGGAAGAGGGCTACAGGAATAGTGACGAAGTAGTTGACCTTGGAGAATGTCTTCTGATTGAGCATGGCAACAAACTTGGTGATGAGTTGTGGACTGTGTATGAACAAGTCTTTACTGCAGCTTTGGATTGTGGTCGAATGGATTTAGCAACGAACTGCCTTCAGGCTATAAATCAACAGTTTCCTCGTAGTCTTAGGGTCCTTAAACTGAAAGGAATTAAATTGGAAGCGATGGAACGGTGGACTGATGCCGAGAAAGTGTATCAGGGAATATTGGAAAGTGACCCAGCAAATTTAGTCGTGAGGAAAAGGTTAATAGCAATGAAGAAGTCGCAAAACAAGATAACAGAAACAATTAAGGATCTTTGCGCTTATTTAAAGGATTTCATGAGTGATCAAGAGGCATGGATGGAGTTGGCCGAGTTGTATATAAACCAACAAGATTTTCAAAAAGCTGCTTTCTGTTTCGAAGAACTTATTTTAATCAATCCTCATAACCACCTCTATCATCAGCGGTTTGCTGAGATACATTATACTATTGGGACCCCTGATAGTCTTGACCTTGCCAAAAAATACTTTGCACAAGCACTTAAATTAGATCCAAATAATTTAAGAGCACTTTACGGTCTGTTTCTAACTTCATCTAATCCAGCTACAGCGGCTAAAAGTAGTACAAAGATAAAGCGTAGCAATGTCCGTTATACCAACTGGTGTGCACAGCAGATATTAGAAAAATACAGCAGTGAGGATGTCAGTATGACAGCTGGTCAGAAAGCAGCAATTGAACATATGTTTGATAATGTACAGTTAGCATTGCCATCAAATATACCTGAGTAATTTGTCAATTACAGCTGTCAACATTAGAACTGTTTTTAAGAAAGTTTCTCATCGTGCTTGATATTGACTGTGAGAAGGGATGGTTAAGAATAACTGAAACAGGGAAATCATGGCATATAGACAGAGAATATGTAATGTAGATGATTAATGACATCCATTTTCTGTGATAATTGTAATAATTTGTCAAAGTTTGTATTCTGCATTTATTTATGCACTGGTTTCAATTGTCTTCGCAAAAGTTTATGCAAGAATTATCCACTATGTCAAACTTTCACACCACTCATTAATTTGTCATAGTGAATGTTTGAGAACCCATTTCTATTATGCTTACTTATGGTATAAGTTGTAGGAGCAGTAAGAGGCTTTGTCGTGTTTTAAGCATAATCTAATTATTTCTAATGTAAAATTCCATATTGAAAATAAAGGGGACATGAAAAATTGTTCGAATACCAAACAGCATTTGACATGGCAGTTGTGGACTGTAGATCACTATGGTTATGTAAATGAATAGTTACTTGAGTTGCGTGGTGTATTATAACGACAACAAACAGTTCAATTGTTCAGCCATCCTACTAGATGCCAATTTGTGCAGCCTGCATCATCTGGAAACCTGTAGGGGATTTTGGTGCCTATTTCTGTGCCCTCCTGAACTGTGGGGCCGGCTCCGGTTGCCTAAGTACCCATTGGATGGGATGGGCATTTGGGTCTGTGTTTTGATTAGGTCCAAACTAACTAAGATTCAGCAGCTTCCTGAAGTGTATTTGAGACCATGTCAGACAAAAAACTCTGCAGACCACTTTTAGATCACAAGTCCTTGCATGCCACCCACTGAAACAACAAGCAGATTCCAGGTCTTCGTAGCGGGTTAACTTTTGCTCATTCGCCCATTCCAGGTTTCCTTCCCTTGGTACTGTCAACTCCACCAGCAGAATATGCTTAGTTTCATCATGCCAAAGGACCACATCAGGTTACTCTGCTTACTTGCAGCAATGTGCAGAAGAAGAACCAAAGTACCAAGATCAATCCTAAGCGACCAACATTTATCAAAAAGATGACATGATATAGTCTCTGATTGGTGTTTTATCCTCTGACCACCCCGGACAAATCTGACAGCCTCAATGCTATGAACTTGATGAAGCCTTTTTCACATTCTGGGTAATGGTATTCCTCAACACCTCGAACACTTTATTGTGGCAGTAGGTATACATCTTTAATGTCTGCTCATTTGCAGTGAGTACAAGCTTTAATGCTCCTGTTTCCTGAACACAAAATGGATTTGCTGTCCTCTACAAACTCCCAATTGGCATGATTAACAAGATATTGTTGTAAGCTGTACTCTTATCGAATCATGAAATGTATTCATGATGGCTCCATATTCCAGAGTTTACTCCAGCTAGCTCTCTTGTGCTCCATGTCACCACAAATTGTCCAAATGCTCTGCTGAACTTGTTCCATAGCAATTGACTGTCTTCCAGATGGTAATTTTTTGAGAAACTAAGGCTTTATGGGACACAACATCCTCCTTTAGCTATCAGTTATTTTAGCCAGTATGTAGCCAACTCGTCTTTTGTGAGCCTGAGCAAGACCAAGAATCTCTTTTATGTCATAAACTTGCCTTAGCAGCATTAATGGCAGCCTCTACCTGCCACTGTCTACCAGATTGAATGCCTGGCTGCACATTACTGACTACACTATCTTGTGAGTCATGAAGTGATAGGTACATATGAGCTTCCACTGCCTTGAACTCCTCAACCAGCAAGGTCATGGGCAGGGGCGGCGCTGAGGGGTATTCAAGGTATTCACTGAATACCTATTTTTCTTCAAAGATGTCTTCAAAGATGTCAGTGTTGGTCTATGGCAGAATCGCATGTTTTGGCAGTCATTTTCGCTTTGCAAGCGCAAAATTGAAAATTTGCAAA
>JANTCA010002262.1:0-11454 GCA_024741275.1 Chironex yamaguchii | reverse complement strand
ATGATAGCAGTGGGGGCTTATTAGAAGGGGCTTCGTGAAAACTCTATGCCATAGGATGGGGGCTAATTCGAGGGGGGGGGGCGGTCGCAAGGAAAAAATTTTCGACAAACCATTTGGATTCACATTTTTAGAGCCTGATTATAGAGCTAATTTGGGAGCATCCTGGTTTGTAATTCAGATGACCCTATTTGGAATTTAACATGAGTTCCCTCATTTGAACTAACTGTCATCTTTTCATTTTTTTATTCCAACGGAAGTTTTCTACTCTGTGTTGGAATGTACAATTATTGGGTGGACGTTCTTACCTTGGGAAGTGTTCCTTATGAGGGGCTTACCTTAATCGTTTAGCAACCTGGTTTCAAGCGGGAAGCAATTTCCTCTTGTTTCTTGTTGCATTTTGTGTGAATAATCAAAAGCATTGGATTTGTTTTGTGGAAAACCTTATACTATCTATTACTTTGAAGCGTACTGAGTTGTGATGTGAATTGTGGCAGAATCAGATGCAACTGGAGAAAATTTAACAGGACTAAAACGTTTGATTGCTACTGGAATCACTTTAGGTTTAGCCTGAGATATGACTGCGTGTGGTTCCAATGTAACAAGCAAACGATAAGGAGGTAGATGGCAATTTAACTAGTTTGAAGTGAAAATGTAGGAGGCCTTTTCAACAATATCCACACCCGTTATTTTTTGACCAATTTCATGTTTAGTTTTCTGAAGGAGAATTTCAACGATGCTCAATAATTTTTACAATGTTTGAGTAATGGTTACAGCATTCTTACTAGAACCAACTCTGTGAAATTTTCTTTGTTCTAATAGTATTCCTCGATTCTCACTGGATGTACTCTGCCGCGATTTATCGTGTTCTTTGTAACACTATGCTTCTTTTTCTTATGGAAATACTCTGTTCTCATTAGAGGTCACCAGCTTTTTGTCTCGTTGTGAGGCTGGAAGACACTAACTTTCAATAATTAAGTTGTGCAGTAGTAAATAAAAATTCATTCCGAATACCAAGATATTGTAACTTAGTTTTATGGGTCTGTTCTGCTAGAAATGAAATCCTCAGAAAGTTAGGTCATTTATGTTTTCAGCTCTTACTTTACCCATGTGAAAGATAACAGCAGTCGTTATCTGTTTGGAGAATAATACCAAAAAGACTAATGTCATGATAATGGTAAGCTATGAAGCATTGTCTTGCATTGATAAGTGATAGCAGAGCAATTGGTTTTTGCTATTTGGGAGATAGGGTAAAAGTGTAGGGCTCGTCAGAACAGGAAGTTCGTTGTAAACTGGTAGAGGCATGGAAAGCCAAAGAAATTAATGAGAGCCAAAAAAGACAGCTTATGATGTCATTGGTATGGAGCGTTTTCCTAAATTTGCTTGAAACCTGGAACCTGAAGAAGAAATACGAGAGAAGGACCACAGCACTTGAGTTACGGACACGCGTGCGTATGTTAATGATATGCTGGACATAGAGGCGAACAAATCAGTACATAAGAGAAAAGATTGGTGTTCCGCAGAAGAGAGGTCTCGTGCCTGCACTAAAGAAGAGACTGTTAACAAAGTATGGCCGGTGGAAAAGGCATGCATTGTGCACAATCGAATAGGAAGTTGAAGGGAGCGGAAAACGTGGAAGGAGGCACATGAAACGACAACATCCGAAACTGGAGGGAAGGTGGCATGGCTGAGGCCAGAAATGTTACGGACAGAATTAAACGCCCTCCCCCCTGAGGGCTATGGATACATCAATCGATCGATCGATTGCCCATCTTACGTTGATAGTGTTCACCCTATTAGTCGCTTACACCTCATGCTTGACGTAGAACTGAATGTGTTCTAATAAATCGTAGCAGGTCAATCTGATTCATCCAAAATGCTCTGTTGAAATTTCAATATTCGTAACGATTTACGGCAACATGAAGCTTCCACATCACTCTTTTGATCCGAAATATTTAACTCATCCTCCCATTGTGTATCAAAAGATGTCTATCCTTTCTCTCTATGAGTGTAGCTTTTAAATCTTTTTGCTCCTGGATAAAGTGTAGTTCATTGCCTAGGTGCTAAATTCTGATCCCAAAATTGTTTTGTTTTGAACAAAAGTTTCTTTGGCAAGAAAAATGTTGATTACCATGGAAGAAACAAAAAGTCTTTGATGCATTCTTAATTGGGAAGTAAACCTGTCTCGAGTGGAAGTCAAGAAAATTAAGTGTTAGATATTTCAGTTTGATATGTACTACATATTATCAATAACATGCTGGAATATATCAACTTTTTTTCAAGTTCAAAATTTTTTGGAACTCTAGTGTTTGCCTTCCTGATGCATATTGGAATCTCACCAAGATTAACATTGTGAATTTGTATTTGAATTTTCATTTTACTAATATCTTAAAGTTAAGTCAATGGAGGATGATGGATGTTATTTAAAAAGGCATTAAGGATGAGGCATTGAATATTATTTTGACGTTTTGAGCGACGCACTTCTACACCTTCATCAGAGGTCGAGCACATCATGTGCTTTGCGCATTGGCGAGAAAGAGCTGGTATCATACTTTACTGATATAAACTTTGAAATTAACAATTTTTGACTGAATTGACAAGCCATTCACAATTTATACAACTTGTTTTAGTCTACATTTTTACAGGAATGTGCATAGATGTACAATATATCTTAAAACCATCAAATGTTTGACCGCAAGTCATGAAGAAAGATCTCTGTTTTATGTCTCAGCGGATCTAATAAGTTGGCTTACACTAAGCTGCATGCTATATTTAGTACGTAACTATCCCATCAGCAATTGTTTTCGTATTCAACCGGAACTTATGACCGTAGACTTCTACAGGGAAGGGGATTGTGGTTTATAAAAGCGAGTAAGCATTAAGAATTACATAGCTGCTTCTTTGCAATATTAAAAGAATCTCTAACGTTACATTTCTGAGGTAACTGTGATTTGAATTGAGAGCTCTTCAAGCTCTGTATTTAAACCTCTCTTTTATTATTGCCGTAAGAGGGATAAAGTAGTAAACCGAGGGCGGTTTTCTCTCTTGAACTGGAAACCTGTATTTCAAGTCTCGTCATCGACGCGAGGTTCGTGCAGCCATGTCATCTACCAGTTGTAAACTGGAGTGGCTACCTATTTTTAAGAGTCGAAAACTTTAATTCCTTTTTCATGATACGGTGTGCACTTAAAAGTATTTTCATGAAGACTAGGATTTTTACATCCATGTTTCTGCAAGAAACCTATTTTATCATTGAAGTAAGAACAACTGCTTTCAATTTTTCCTGTGATATCCATAGCTCACACAAATCTCTGGAAAATAAAGCAAATGCCTTCAACGCTAAAAACTATTGTTAGGATCATTCGCTTTCAATCCGTTGGCATTAGGCAACAAGATCTCAACCTTTAGTTCTGAAGAGGATAGTCCGTTAGTGTAGTTAATAGTCATGAGCACTACGTTGGTCCGCGTTATGATATGACCACAATCCCTAGTGATGTGACGTATTGGACTTCGCAGCAAAATACTCACAGCCCATGATGTTTAGGGCTACATCTCCATGACACAAATCCCTCTGTATCCTCAGCATTTTAAGTTCTAGCATAGTAAGTGTGAGCGATTTTGGATCAAGGATTAGCTTCATCAAAAGCTGTGGTAGTCAGGATACATAAAGTTCTCAAGTTTATTGATGGCCGAAAAATTACTACTGCTGGTTATGAAGTATTCATACTGAGTGGGTTGGTAACTGTATGGACGCCTGCAATGTCGGGCCGAATTAAGGTCAAAAATATTTAATTATTGGTGAGTCAAAGAGAAAAAATTAACTCAGGTGAAGTGGAATAGGCTGTATTTCTTTCTCACCGTAGAAGGTAGTTTTAGTTTTCAAAGTAATATTTAAATTAAGATGATTTCAGATTTTAAAATCTTAGAAGGTATATTATGGAGGTAAGAGATGAAAAATTCTGACCTAAGCAATGATCATTTAAAGACCAATGTGATTGATCCTAGCTAGCTATGAGTACGACACAATAAAGTTGTCTAAACCGAGCAGTATAGGTCTTACCGGATGAGGGCCATTGTGTCTTTATGTCTGGCTTACCTGCGGAAAAGATTCAACGGGATGATGCGATTTCCAAAACAACACGTTGGTTTACCACTGACGGAAATTTTATGGTTGATAATGCGATTGCAGGTATGAAAGAAGAAGATCATTTTGGAAAGCGCTTCTTATATTCTCAATCGGTTGATATAAAAGGAACCCGAACGACAATAATAAGGAAAAGGATATCAACATTTTTGTCCTCTTATAACTAAAACAAAAACACGTTGTCTGTTTTTGAAAATTAAAATTGTGGTTTACCTTGTTACGTTTATGTGTTGAGCTTAATAGCTGTAAAAATGGTGTAAAGGACCGACAAAGCTAAAATTCTTTTGGTCAAGTAGGTGGAGTAAATTATACAGATGCACTAATTTTACTGAGGGTTGACAATCACTTGAATCATGAATTAATGAGTTACACTATTTTATTTATTTACATGACAGAAATTACGTAACATTAGGCAACAGTGCAAATACCAAAAGAATAATTCTCTCTACAAATTTCATTTTCATAGTGTTGTTTCTGTTGCCAATCTTCTGTCTCCTTTTGAGTTTTAATACTCGCAAATGACGGAATAGTGCGATCTCGCACTGAAAGCTGTATTTCTCTGAAGGTGCTTGCTGTCAGTTGCATCTATTGATGTATTGGTAATGTTCTGGAAGCTATATAAATGGAACACACGTGAAAGTTTCTGGACTATTCTGTCATACGTACAGCCATTCAGTTCAAGGCTCGTGGACAGAGCTAAATGTGTTAGTTATTGAGAATAATTTCTTTCCTTAGGATGAAGAAACAGTAGTCGTGCATTGTGTACGAGACTGATCCTTACGTGTGTTTGGGAACGTAACTTCTGTGTTCATTGGTTTTTTTCAAGGATTCTCTTAAGCACACTAAATACCTTACCTTAACTTTATCCTTCACGGTGAAAGTATGATTACCCGCCGTTAGGCAGGTCATGCTATACGATTTCATCAGTTTCCATTCAGAATGAATAGATGCTTAATTTGACTAGTCGGAATGACAATATATGATCTCATGCGCAACTGTTGCCGACGTCAACACATCACTTTCTACATTAACAACCCTTGATTAAATGCTCGAAAATATAAATCTACGGCATTTCCCTGATGTATTTATCAATTTGATAAAATTTTTTAAAGCTCTCTAAGATAATCGAGATACATAAGGAAAAAGAAAGTCGCCAATATTATACTGCAAAGACTGATAGGATGAAAACTGTCATTAACATGTATTAACGGGAAAAAAGGGATGCCAACGCAAATGTTAAATTTACGGATCTTGCAATATACTGTTATAAAGGGTGGAGCTTTTACGTTAGAGAGTACTTTTTGTTAATTACACCCCTACTTTACATTACATAGAACATACTATAAAACTCTTAGATGCGTAACTAAGTGTTTAGTCAACATGGCTGCCACACTGCATGTGTTCAGGAAGTCTTTGGCAATGTTCTGTCTTACATTGGTAATCGCAGTAGAGAGGACGACGATATTAAAAATATTGATTTCGAATATGCTGAGATGTTAAGCAACATAAAACTAAGAAAAGGAAACTATCGCCAACGCCTTCGAGAATGCATATCAACCCTACATCGTTTATTTGGTTTCACTGACAACGATTTGTACGTGTAAGAGAAAATAGGGAACGAGACGATATGGCGAAGGAAACAAAATACATTAAAAGGGTACGTTCAAGCGAATTCTTCATTTTCATCAAATAGAAAAAGCTGTCAATAAAAGATTGCTTATGAGTAACCAATGAGATCTTGACCTGTACAAGTTCTTCACTTAATCCAACCAAATCAGTTTACTTGTCAACCAAGAAGTACTATTAATCCAGTTTATTTGCGGTTTCTTACACTTAACATCATACTTTGTTAAAAATTTAGATTGGCTTTAACATATTTTCTTGGGAGTAAAGATCAACTTCTACGTGTTATACTGGTTACACTTTCATGACCTACGTTTTCAGATAATTTTTGTCTTAACTCAACAACAAAATTTGTTCTGATCAGCAGGGGCAAATTTTGGTTAAACCTTTTGAAGGTATACAAGACATACTACTAAACTAAATGCTGTTCTGTCCATTATAAAACAGACTCATTACCTGGAAAAAACCTGGAAAAAAATTAACTGCATTCATATCCCTTCATTGCTACAGACATGTATGCCAACAAACAAGAATGCAGCATATGCGATCGCGAACATTCTTTAAACATACAGTCCGCAGCAGGAATAGCTACTTACAGTAGTGAAGCCAGGTCTGGTGTAGTGGTCAGGCTCTGTGGAAAAAGGGGCACGGCCCTTTGTTAACCAATTCCCAATAATGGTCATTTATATAAAACACTTTCCTTAAATGTAGTGAAGGGACACAGGTAGTCACTTTTTAATTTGCTTCTTTTAAAGATAGGGAGTAAAACCCGAAAATGATTCAAACCCTGCTTCACGCTTGTCAAATTTTAAGAACACAGTGCATGAGGAGCATCAGTTTAGAAGACATAATCAACGACCAATGGTACCATTTGTCCTTGATTTAGCCCCAACACTTGAGTAACCTCTCTTTCGTGGCCAGTGGCATATTCAGGAGGAATGAGGGGATCTCAAAAACTCCACTTTAAACAATGACGGCCCATGAGACCTATGCTATCTGAATATCATCGTGTACGAGTTTTGGCTTAAAAAGAGGGGAACAATTTGGAAGTTTTGACAGTGTGTTGCCTTTTGATTTTGCAAACACTGCAACTGTTTACTAGGCTTATCAAGTCTCTGTTCTGCATATTTTGACAGGACAGCTTTCACTGTTAAGGTATTTGTGCTGACTACATCAGGCTGTTAAGAGGTTAAATCAACTCGACGCACGAGCAAGATGCAGACTACTTGAACAATCCTTTCGAGTGAGTAGAGACCGTAATAAAAAGGTAAGCAACCGTAATTGCATCTAATTTGCCAATAAACATGATGTAGGTCCTCTGCTTTAGAAAAAGACAAGCCAAAGGGGCAAAACGAGTGGCTCTCGAGCAAGACAGACCTATCTAGACATATGTTAAGAAAACGAGTGGTTGAGAGTTTAGCGTTTAGTTTCTAAAGAGTTTTATGTCAGAAGCTACATAGTACCTCATTCAACGATAGACTGAAGCTCTAACTGGAAAACAAAGCAAATACATAATTCAGCCTCTCTTTGAGCTAAGTGGCAATGACCTCTGATTTGTCAATCTTGGGCTATCAACAACAAGCTGGAGAAAACAACTAGAAAAAGCCTGTGACAGCATGGTTAGTGACAAATGATGATGTCATGGATGGCGACAACTTACGAAGAAATAGTAAGTATACTAGGAACGAGATTACTGTTTAAAAAACCGCATTGTGGAGGATAATATTAATTTAGTACAAGTAATTAATATCAAGGTTTGTAGCAGAACAATCTAAGACGACTTTTCAAAGTTACACACACGTTATATGTTCTGGATCTTTTTTAAAAATATTTTCCAAAAACATCTTTACATATGTACTTACAGCGTTTCTCCTACATTACAACTCTGAAATATCTCGAGTGACAGGCATGAAGTGAATCCCTCTTAAATATAAACAACATACACATACTTCTTGAGGTTGTCCTAGAAACCGAAGTCACAATATTCGTACTGCGACAGCGTTTATTTACAAAACAACAAATAGATAAAATCCTCAGTATGGTTGATACCTGTAGGAACCACTAGTCTGGTAACTCTGCCGATAATTGCCATACAACGGACCCTGAAATTGATATCACGAGTTACAATTGATGAACACGGACACATACATGACGACGGTAATCAGAAAGAAAAAGAATTTTAAGTTATAACTTGTTATAACTTATAATTGATAATCCAACAATCAAAGCCGATACCTACTACTGCCCAGCTAACGTATGAAGTAGAGTCAGATTTACAAAGGTAAAGTCACAATGGATCAACAATAAGCCATAAACCAGGGGTCCAATGACTGTAAACCCGACGACCTCTCAACGAGCCAAACAGCTTATAGTTAAATTTACAGCAGGCACTTTTTTATGTAGATAGTATCCACTAGAAGCTGTTTGTCAGAAAGTTCCAGAACAGGGTAATCTAACATATACCGGAAGCAAAGCTGCAGCAATGAGTAACAAAAGCCTTAAACACACGTATATTTATGATCGTGACCACTGGAGCGTCGATCCTGGGTCTCACGACTGCAAATCTAATGTTATCTGTACTGAGTTAAACAGCTCTAAAGGAGAATTCGAAAGACAATTTGTCATTTAACCCCGATTTTCCACTCATATTATTGGGTGTCTGTCTACTAGCGTTTACGCTTAAAAGTCGTCAGGGTGATCTTGCGTAAAGAACAGGGGTAGAACCCTCTTTGGAAATCTGACGCCTTGGCACACAATCCCTCTCCCGACTGCAAGGTACATGACCTCTCCGTTGAAGCTAACAGATTAACAAAAACATAAAGATCCTTAACAGTACTTCTCCATCTGTCCAAAAAGTATCCCTGGGCCAAGAAACAGGCAAAAAATGACAGGACGGGACGACTAAAAAGTATAAAAATCGCAAATAATACAAAAAGCCCTAAGCAGTTTTACTGAGAGGTTATAAATGAATGCATCCTACGACTATCTTTAAAGCCAACCACTGGCAAGTACCCGACCATGTTGGTAACGGTATCTTACTCGATATCTTATTAAAATCACAGTAATACGTGCTCAATCATGTTCAAATATAAAGCATACAAAAAAAGTATTCGATTGTGAATTACCTGAGTTAGATGCATATAACTACGAAAGAAATAAAAAAAGACAGTAAATAACAAAATATCATGGTAGTACAAAATTTGCAATTTCAATAAGTTATCATAGACAATAGTAGTAGTTCGCAGATTAAAACAATGTTTACAACTAACGCGGACAGAGCATCTATTATTCTGGAAGGTAGTAAATGGAACTGAAGACAAGAGAAATCTAATTTTTTCGCGAAATGTGACCGGGTAGCAAACCCTTTGTCAAGGCTGCTTATACTTGAACCACGTGTAAAGTTTTTTTACATTTTATACTCTGATTACCCAAAGCCATTTATGAGAAACAGGGGATAGATCTACTTGGGAGCACGTTGAACTTCTAATACCATGGTGGATACAAATACCATCTTTAATGAAAAAACAATCATACCCTCTCCCATGAATTCTATGAATTTAAGTGTACAAGGAAATGAACTATTCGACAAAACATCGACTTAACGGTGCATTAATTTGATCATCTTGCCTTGGAACACAAAATAATCTGTACTTTCTGTTTTCCGATAATTGCTGAATCACACGCCTTAGCAGCATTACATTTACAAAATCCATAACAAGATTGTCGATACTGTCAAATTGTCAACATTAAAACCTATTATTATATCTTCTTCGTGTGCAGTGTAGCTCATGCATGTACACCGAGTTAAGAAAGTCAGCCGTGCTAGGCAGGTTATATTCCAGCATTCGTTAATCTTTATAGCCTTTCAAAATACAGCAAATCTTCGGAGTTTCCGTGTAAGATTCCTTTAAGTTTCAATAAATTCAATTTGTTTTGATGCTGTTCACTTGAAAACGAGATTAACTTCTATAACATACGTAACATCTAAGGAAGTATACTATATTACCAAATATCTAAGGCAAGCTGTTCTTTTGGCTTAGTCAAATCAAGTCCGACCAGATACCTATATGCCTAAAAGGACACACAAAACACCAAACAAACACTACATTGTCTCTCTTGAGAATTTCCAAACAAATTGACTTGTCTTGCAGCTTTAAGTTTTACAACATGGATATGCGTCCTAGCACAAGAAACTGACAGAAAAACGAGTACAAGCATTCATGTTACAGACAGTGGAAGACTAACCGTGAAAACTGCAAGCTCACTTACCCTCCCATTGAAATGTGAGATTGATCTGCGAGGTTCGGTTCATGGAAATGACTATAACTTTGAAGTGAACGTCCAGTATTTACATATGCTCGTGTGCCACCGTAGCCCTGAAAGTAAAATACATTACAAGGTCTAACAGTTGACTATGCGATGTGTGAGATCAGCAGCAACACTTGTCATTGAGAATTGATAAAAGAACTTTCGCTAAAGCAAAATAACTTATCAGCAGGAGCCCTTCATTGCGAGTTAAACAAAACGATATGAGCGTACCAGTAAGTAGCCATGGCGCTTTAACAATTATTTTTCCACTTGCACTGTTTAAGAATTCACATTTGATGACTTACACTGATGCATGTTGACATCTCAAACGTGATATAATAATGATCATAAATGATCACAAGGTGAGCACTTCGAATTTAAGTGTACCCTGAAGTAGGCCTTTTCTTAAGCAGACTACTACCAGGGCGCTAAATTGCCCTTTTATCGATTTGCGATGGCATTTGCGCCGTGGTGCGAACAAAAAGGGTTATCACGTATTTCTGTGGTAAAAATTAGTACATCCTAAAAATTTTCGTATTGTGTTTTGTTAGATTTTAGACCAAACTAACGAAACCTGAGAGAAGATGCTGGCTTATCCGCTCATTGACGCCCAAATACTTTGGCTCATACGAAGAAGAAATATCATTAGAATTTTAATTTCCTTAGGTTGTTACATACCAGTGTAGTATGATTTACGTGGGCGCGTGTCACGGCAATTACACGCGCTGGACGAAATGGCTGCTTAAATCAATGGCAACAGCAATATCCTTAAGTACACTATAGATTTATATAGCAATAAATGTGTAAAGATAACCACAGAACAACTCACGCATTGGTTCCTTCAGGCCGTCCACCTTCGCCATTATGTACGCTCGTTTCCTATCACTTATTATTGCTACGATTGTTTATTATTGTATATAATCTACTGTTGCATGATAGCCTTTTCAAAAACTAGCGAAAATACACTACACGATAAGAATAAGTATGTCCCCAATAGGCCAACAGCCACTCAGACATAACATGACAGGACTAAAGATGCTATTACATCCAAATTCCAATAGTTAAAATGAAACTATTGGAGTCCTACCTGGTATCTTGGTTGGTATGAGCTGTGGGAAAAGGCAAACATTTCGTGATTTAAAAAGGCATACACAAAGTACAAAACAGAGATCATTCTGCTTTTCTCTGGCGTCTGTCGTGACGTACGTTAAGATTTGATTATGACAGTGACACAACAGGCTAAGTCCATTGAAAAATCCTAATACGCTAAGTATCACTGAATTTGTAACTAGTCTTAATCATATGCCATAAAATGGTGCTCTCTACTTAATGGCTCTTCCTCGTTAACACTTAAAATATGGTGCTTTTTGGTAAGCAGCTCC
>JANTCA010002261.1:1352-11454 GCA_024741275.1 Chironex yamaguchii | reverse complement strand
TAGATAGATAGATAGATAGATAGATAGATAGATAGATAGATAGATAGATAGATAGATAAATAGATAAATAGATAAATTGATAGATAGATAGATAGATAGATAGATAGATAGATAGACAGACAGACAGACAGATAGATAGATCGATAGATAGACAGATGGAAGGATGGATGGATGGATAGATAGATGGATAGATAGGGAGACAGACAGTTACTTAATCACTTAGGTAGTCACGTACGCACTTACATAGGTAGGTAATTAACTAGGTAGGTAATTATTTAGTTAGTTAATTAATTAGTTAGTTGGTTAGCTAGCTAACTATTAAGGTAATTACTTACTTAGTTCATAAATTAGTTAGTTAGGTGATAACTAATTAACCAATTAATTAATTAGTTAATTAGTAAAAGAGTTGGTTACTTACGACTTATTCAGAGGTAGCTAGTTAGACGTAAGACCAACCCACAGATACAGTAGCCAGACAGGTAGAAGAAAGGCAGGTAAATAAGCAAAAAATATTGTCAAAGTAAATTATAGAATATTTTAGGCAATTACAAGAAACAAAGTATTCCTTACTTCTTCATTCTGATATGCTGTTACTGCAATGAACTGGGTCTCCGGAAAACTGTGCGTGCTAACGGTTTGCTCTCCTTCTGGGGCTCCAACGCGGATGATATGAATTCGAGGTTGATATTTGTGTAGAGAATTGAGCATAACCTTCAGTAAAAGGGTGATCACAGAACCGTTAATTTCACATAGATGTCACTAAATTACCGAAATAATACAGTCAAGAAACCAAGTTTTCGTTCTGCACTTCTGAATTTCTGATTGCGGCAAACAATGCCTGTTGCGCATTAGACTTTTCTCGTAAGTTCTTGCTAAGGCTTCTGTTCGATTGCCTTTGATACACCTTTGCTCTTGTAAATAGTTAATATTTCAGCATCAGCAATCTATTTGAGCGTAACAAATCATATTACACTGCAGATAGTGGATTATCAGAGGATTATCAGCACTTGGAAATTCTTGCCTGTAGTTTTATTTGTTGGGCTTTATGAAACAGATCTTTACAGAAGTCATACTTCTTGCACGTTATTAACACTCGGAAATTATGTTTTCGGAGTTCATATAACAATAAGAAAGCCGTTGCAACTCTTCGCCCTTTACTTCCTACTGTTCGCTATGTTGGTGGCAGTATATTCACGTACTTTAACTAGACACCGAAAAGAACAATTTAGCGTCCGGAAGGAGGTGGCATCGGGCTGAGGATACGATGCTCAAACACAGCAAAGTACGGCCTAATGCTGGATGTCTAACCATACTTAAACCGGTAACAGCGATACACGGAGAACGCAGAGGCAAAGGAAGAGACAGGCAAACAGAAAGACGGTACCCAATAAAATCCTTGTCGGAATACATTAAGGGACGCAGGAATTGACACTGGAAGTAGTTATTACATCAAAAATGAGCTAGTCTTTACACTAAGCAATGAAATCTTACGTATTTTATAAAGATGACAAATTTGTCACTGAGGGTCCTTCATTTGCATATACTATTGCCTTCTTCCAAAGTCACAAGAGATTTTTGTACCTCACTTTCTACTCCTTAATTCTCTTTCACACTTCAAAATATTTACAGCAAAGTCTGGTAAACTCAATGGCTACTTAGTTCTAGCTACTTCAACTTTTGATAGAACGTATAATAGTAGCAAAGGTCAAAGCAATATTCGTAATCAGCAACAACTATTCATGCCAGGGGATAGCTTGTACCTTCCAAACATTGTCAGGAATGCGAAATTAGTAATTTTTAGGAATTATTAGTAAGTATTAGTAATTATTATTAGGAATTAGGAATTATCAACCGATCCAAACTCGGTACCTATACCTATACCTTCGTATGATTGACATCTACAGGTTAGCTCGGCGCAGTTCTTTCATAATTTATTTCCATAACTATGAAAATATAAAAAGCACTTCATCACCCGCTTAATAGGACTGATGGTTGTTACAAACGAAACACTTTCAAAGTTTGCATTTCCACTTCGAGATGCAATGGAGTACTGATAAAAATACAACAAGAAGTTTAGCTATGTTAGCAATGGCATCTCCTGAACAAGTAGGCGGACAACAGAAATGAACACAGAAGAAGCATAATTTTCCTTTTAATTAAAGTTCTGACGATTATCCAGCCGTTAGCTTTGAACAGAAATACAAACAAAAGGCTTGATCTGTCTTAACGTTCCCGCCATTAGCTTGATGTAAACAATCTTGAAAATGCAAAAACATTTCCGCGAAGCACCAAGGTAGCAATAAGTGGTGTTGAGTATGCTGTCTTTCAACAAAATAAAATAAAATATAGTGAAGATTTCTTAAGCGTGATTCAAATTCGTTGTGTGCTTGTCAATGTGCCTTTTATTTTGCTTCTAACTTTATTTTCATCTGTTTTGATTATACAAACACAGGCGTTAGCTCCTGTCTTGTATAATTCCGCCTAAAACAAACAATTTGACGATGTGTCATTACAACTAAGGCTCACAGCTCTTGATCCGAACTGCCGGTTGACTCGTAGGCAACCAGGATTGTTCTAATAAAAAAGTCTTTGGTAAATAGAATTCAATTTATATTTTCAGTCTTTGTTCGAAGGAAACACATCGGAAGCGTTGGTTTACCTTTTTTTATAATGCCGAACAGGCTTTCGGCAAATTTGTTGTTTTTAGATATTTCCACGTACAATAAAAAGTTCTAAAAAGTAAGCCTTGGGATCTGCATCGTCGTTGGCCATATGTTAATCTTGTTTAGTGATTTAAAATATAACGCGGTAGGGCAGCCATAGTGCTTTGATTAAGACATCAATCTCTACCGATCAGAAAATTTTACGGCTGCAATTTGGGATGGGAGTAAGCCTGACTACACTACCAATTTAAATAAAAGAATACATGTTAATTCCTTGGGCACTAGGTCTTTATGGCTTATATTAAATAGCTTTTACAGTAGCAAAGTATTTATTATTCTTGATACAATTAATCCTATTCGGCTACGTCCAAAAGGATTGACTCATAAATAATTAACGACATAAAATTTATACTTTCGTTACAACTTAAAGAGCTTTTCACAGTTAACTTTAAACTATTTACATGCAAGTATCTGTTTGCACAGCCTGTTCCATATACACATTTTTATGACAAACAGTTTTCATCAGCATGTGCAACATTTACTAATGTAAGACATGATAATACAGAGATGTCAACATGATCCATTAGTGTTTTGATACAAGGCCAAATACTACATGTCTTTAAAACCAAATTGTCCAAATTACAATGTAAGACAAGGGCAGGAATCAAGCCTACACATATTTTCCAGACGTATTACGATACTGAGTTTTGCAGAAAATAATTGCAACTTCAAAGATTAATACATCGTGGTTAACATAAGACGCAGTATACTGCAAAAATAAATAATTCGTCCAGTGGTTTTTCATTTATCAAAGTTTCGTCCTGGAAAATTAAGACGATGATGGCAGAACCTAACACATACTTAGAAAAACCCACACAAATGTATTGTTCCGCTTAGTAAGCGCAAATCTAACACTGTACTTCCTGCAAAATGATCTTCAGTGCATTGTTACTAAACAAGACCCATCTTGAGGTCACAATGTCATACGCTTTCCGGCGAAATAATTTCACGAGTAATAAAAACTGGGGTTGTGGAGTATTTCTTTCGCTCATTAGCAATAAAGTTTCCAATACGATAAAATAATTTCGTGCAATGATTTAATTTGTAAAGTTCTGTTTGCTAGGACGTAACTAAAACGTGTTTTGCTCATTATTGATTTCCATAACTACGTATATTGTCAGTCTTACACATCATTGATAAAGTACATTATGAACTCCATGAAATAAACTCAGTTTCACCTGTAAGTTTGCTTCTGGAGAACTCTGGGTAACCGTCAAGTAAACACAAGAAATAATTGATAGGGTACACCAGGCTCTCAATTACGACGAGATCTGGAAACGAGCTATCATTTGTCAGTCGAGTAAAGGATAGCAGCACTACAAATTTAAAAGCTTGGTTTACTACGTATAATGTATGGTGGTGGGATTGATAACGTATTATTTGAGCACTTTCAGCGCAATGATTTCACATTCTCAAAATTTGGTTTTCGCACTACATCTTGGATTCCTGCAGCACGTGAAGAGATAAAGACTGTTCATATTTTAAGACTATCGTCTTTTCTTGCTTTGTTTCACATCCGAACCCATCAACTTTGCTACCAGTCTGGCAATGACGGGCTGACATGAAAAAGGCCATTTCATAATGGTCAGTTTGAACAAGGCGGAGAAAAGCAGGTCAATCTCCTTACACAATCAAACGATCCTTGTGCTGACCTCACAGTGAATACGATTAATTTTTTTCAAGAAATCTAAAAGTAGTATGTTGATTGGTTGATTTACATGAGTCACGTAACTGCCCATTGGTTACCTGAAAGAATTGCGCAGAAAACGACACTGAATTTCACTACACACTATGATTGAATACAATGAAAACTGTACTAAAAACAGCAAAGAACTAACGAAGAATACACCATTCCGTTCGTTAAAGCTTTATGCCAACACAGCCAACTCAAACTCACTTGAACATACCAATCTATAGTGCAAATCGTAGGCTGTAGTAGTGAACTTAACACAACTTCAAGGACACGAATATTGATATAACCCGTCAAAAATTAGTAACTTAAAAAGTTAAACTGAATAGTGAGTGAGCGCGTGACCACGCTGTCACCCTGCGTGATCCCCTATCAACTCACGTGAGCACGTATTTGTCAATTAAATTACATTCTAGCTGAATTGGCTTCATAATATTACGTGTCTTCTTCTGCCAGCGGTGTGAAGATTCTATGGCACGAGACAGCTTATTATTGATATCAAAACGCAGCCTTACCCATGTGAATAACTGATGCGTAAGGTAGTAAAAAATTTTAAAAACATACTGCGATATTGAGAGATAATAAAAGCTTACTTACTTGACCCTCTCCATTCATTTTGTTTGTGAGTTTTACTTTGGTGAATGCAACTGGGTTCTTCATCCAGTGCGCACCGAAATTTGGGGAGTCCGGATGAATGTACACGGCACTGGTGGCTGTTGGTTCCGGCTTTCCCCCTGGTACCCATTCGCCATTTACGTATTTCCATCGATGATCCTCAACCGCAACGAAGTCGAGAAGAAACGAATACATAGCCTGTGCTTCTAAACCTTTAACATTGATCTTTAAAACTGGAAACATTCGCCTGCGAAAAGAATCAGTACATTTATACAAGCGTTGAATCCAAACACAGAACTATTGACACTCTAGCAAACTATCAAATAAGCCAAGGCAAATTTATAGGCCTTTTTACAAAGCTGGATAGGCCCTGGCATAATTTTTTGGTATTGGGAGCAATCCTAACTCCCCCCTGTATTGTAATTGATGTTAGAGTTGAATTCACTTTGAAGTAGTTCAACAACAACTCCCAGAAAGACTATCAACCCTAACGCGATATGTCGATTATTTAAAGTAATAGCAGTTTCTTTAGCAGGTAACAAATCCAGCATCTTGCGTCAAAGAACCAATACCCCCTATGCAATCCATTACATGCATGAGAGACTACCAAAATGATTTAAAGAGGACAAGTTTAGGCTGCATAGTAAGCACTAAATTGCTTAACAAGGTACCCGTTTTAGCAATTGAAACTATAAGAGTAGGAAGGCAAGGAAGTCACGGCTGCTAAGAGGCTGTAACTCCCAAAAACTTGCGCCTACAGTAATTGTAAGAATATCCATTAGTTTCCAAAACTTCCCAAACTCGTGGGAGACCAGTCCCGATCCTCCTGGCTTCTACATTACCCTAGATTACATACCAAGACTTCAATTTTAAAGCAACACCATTTTGCACTCTAACTGCGCGCTGCAATACGTGACAACCTACATAGAAACTTACTTTAAAGGAAAATGAAGAACCCTGGTTTTCACATTTGGCACATCTCGTTTCTAAGTGGAACTGCATCAGTGGCAACCTACTTGTTTCAGGCGTTGCAATTGCTGATGTAATGGAACTGACAACATTCTCGTGACTCATGCTATTTGCATCTATTTTGCACTTTCTACACATCGTGTTGAATGACGCACGTTTAATTGCTCTGGTTTACCTTTAACAAGTTTTTATTCTGTTTCACAAGAAGCAGTAGGGCACGAGGAGATTGGATTGTTGTGTTATCATTATTAGGCAACTGTTAATCTATCTACTAAAACTGAACGTACCACCAGACATACGGTGACTGTAGACCACACCCTATCCATATCTATTCCCTATACACCCATCTGTTACATTAACACAAAATCTAATAATAGTGCCGGAATTGTCGGTCGACGAACGTATTCTGCAATATGGTCGTGAAGTTAGTGAAGTTTTCCAAACCCACACGTTAGTGAAGCTTTCCAATAGGGAATAGTTCAACGCTTAGGGCACACGCCAGTTTATAAAATGGAAATTGGACCATAGAGTTCCTGATCCCAACGGTGTAAAATTGAAAGATTGTCTGGGAGGGTTTCATTCCTGAACTGTCCGATGGCGTCCAGTCCGTGTTTACTTACACCTCTAATTACACCACTCGAAACGTCTTAAAAAATCAAGTTTGGAGGATTTATCCCGTCGGGGTATATATGATTTTGCCGCCAAATATTTGGTTTTGGAATACTGCTTAGACGGGAATGAGCTAACAGCGCGTAGTTTCAACATATAACCCAAATCATTTAAGATAAAGTGTAGCTGTTATCGATTATCAAACACCATTACATGGCAGGTGCTTCAAATAATAATACATCAGTCCAACGATTTAAACTGCTCCATAAACCGGCCAATGTACCAGATAGATAAACTTCCTTATGCATTTTCACTAGTTTTATAATAGATTGTATTTATCAAAGTTTAATCCATTGTACGGGATCCTGATAATAACATTCTAAAATTGTAGTACCATGGTATTTCAGAGGCTACATCGCGGCTATCTCAGTTCCCTCATATTACCTGATTTTGGCAGACAGGTTTTAAATCAATGCCACTCTTCTCAGTCATTTCTGAAGGTGACTAGTATCTAAGTCAATTTGCTAAATTAGGATGCTGAAGTATACCGACAACAGTAACTCGACTTGGTTTAAGCTGATGGCTCCATAGTTGAGCTTGTCCGTCAGTTTTCAAAGGATCGCCGGCGAAGCTTGTTTTATGTAAAGTTCAACTCAAGAGCCGAAAAGAGGATGTTCTGATTGCAAAACCATGGTTGATTTGCTAATAGACAGATTACATGGTAAGAAAATTATGTTTTTGACATTATTTCAGGAGTATCTTATAATCTTCTTAGTCATAAGAAAAGGGCGGAATAATCACAAGGGGCAGTCATAATATTTGATCTTTGTTTCCCGTGTGACTTTTGACCGTTGTTCTTTTCAGTGTCTAGAGCTTTGTTCTTGGCCTCCAACGCCGTGTGCTTCCTTTTAAAGTGACGTATGGCTTTGATAACTAAGCGTTTTAACGGGACAGGATTAACCTTACTTTGATAGTTCTCCCGACTGATATGAAGTTACCTTGAATGAAAATCTCATCTTAGGCTAGTCGGGCTCACAACACCACGTCCAACAACAGAAGGTTTCGATCAACAATGATAGAAATGACTGATTGCATCAATTTATTAAAACCATTCTCTGGTCTTGATAGAAAATTGTATTACCGAAAGAATCTGATCAAACCCAGTCAAAGCTAACAAAAATGTTTTGATTAGTTTAAGTGTGAAATAGACAGCCGAATAGTTCGGGTGTACTAAAAGACAATCCTTGGGTTGGGCTGATCAGCGCTATCACCATGGATGCAAGATTTCTGTGAGAGCACGGGGAGATTTATTTGCTTGCTTAATGGGAACCGACCCTTTTATTTGCCAAACCGGCTTACTATCTACAAAGAAAACAGCGACAATGTAAACAAACGCGCCAAAATGTGATGTGATACTCTGGAATACAAAATGGGATCGCAAAGCAAGGAATACAAGAGGCTGGGGAGGAATTAGGGTGATAAACCAATAACAGACTAGCACGAAAGTCATGAAGATAAGGATAAGAAAATGATGATTATTCCGACAAAATCACCAGCCAAAAAGTTGGTCATATTAATCATTTGAGTTTTTGATGACAAATTTGGCACTGATGTTTCTTCGTTCTAACAAATGTGCGATGGGGCATGTAGTTGTTTCATCTCGTCAAACTTCTCTTAGATATCCTATAAACTTTTACCGCCTAACAAGAAAAATATATGAGCCAAAAAACAATCTTCAAATTCAAATTTTAGGTGGCTAAGAAACAGAGTTCTAAAGAAACAGAGCCGTCAAGATGATATATTACTCGAGTACGGCTCCGCTGTATACCGTAAATCCTCTAATTAGCCCCCCGGAGCTTATATATTTTTGATATTTTTGGATGGGGGCTTCTTCAAGAGGGGCTTATACGAGGCAGGCTTATAAAAATATCTGAAACATGCCACTTAAAAATTTTCAAAATCTCTTTCTTTTCATGATAAAAAATGAAAAATCTAAACACAAAAGTTAGTCTATGATCTCTACAATTGATTTGGGAAAATAGTTTCTTCCTACTGATTATAATATGGTTAGAGGAGTACTAGTACGTTTCGAATATAAACTACAAAGTGGATGTACATCTCCAATACAATGACAACATATAAATAAGGAAACGTGGTGCGCTAAGGTAGGGGAAATGTTCTGCATCGAGGGCGATCGTGAAGAGGCCATGCAAAATGCAATTGGCGTTTTTCAGTTACCATGCAATGAAAAAAGCGGGCAATTAGTTAGTCATTTTCCAGTTGAAATTTTTCAACTGATAAACTATTTTCACTATGCTACAAATGCAAACACCATGATTGCTGTCGTTACTGGGAAACGAAAATGATAAAACGACAATGGGAACCTCAGATGGCTAAAATCAACAGGTTGACAGTGGAGGCTTATTCCAGGGAAGGGGGCTTTATGAGGAGGGTCAAATAGAGAATTCACGGTTGATGCTTAAGACTCAGAAATCGCAAATACATTTCATCTTTAGTCTTTGTTATATTTGACATGTTTGTATATTAATAAGGATCTTATCATTTCAGCAAGGTTTAAAGTTTTCAGCTTTACGGCAACCCAAATAAATAAATTTGAACTGGCAATCAAGACATCATAATTATCATTCGGGGAAACACCATCTCCGTATCTAAATTAACTAATCGATAAATGGATGCGGGAACTGATGAACTTTTGGATTTATGGATCGCTTAGTTAAAGCATTTGTTCATAAAGCAGTGGTTATTGGATAAGTCCCAATGTCAGTTTCCCAATTTGTGTTCACATTTGCACGGTGCTCAAAGCTTTTGATTCGTAAATCATATTGTCATGACAACGCTTTTAGTAGATATTCCTTTAAGTACTAATAGAAAAAGAAACCTAACAAATACTGACGTCATTTCAATAAATAACTTTCAATACGTTTACAATATTCCACCAGTAAGCATTGCACATTGGCCACCACAAGCATACTATCGGTAAGACTTGATTACGCATTTAGACCACACCTTAATGATTTCACACATTTTGCTTAGAAAAACATTATTTCTACCATACCACCAGAATCAGTGAAACCATGGCTTTATCAAAAGTAGTACTTGTTCTACAAATTGCACTTAAGTATATTATTAACGACATTGGATCTTACTCGTGTCCTCTCTCAAATCACGCTACTATGAACACTGGTATTTAACAAAAATATACCAATTAAGATTAGTTGCATTAAAAGGGAGTAAGGGGAAAACACCCAGGGGCCTGCAAAATTCTGCTACGGGGAACGAACAAAAGAGCTATGGCTTTAGGTTCCACATAGATGACATCCCGACCTGGCCCTCCCATAAGGTGCTGCTTTGTATCGACTACGCTGTTACCGTCAATCATGGCATCAAACTTGGAAAGACATCAAACTTGGAAGGCATCAAACTTGGAAAGGCATCAAACTTGGAAAGGCATCAAACTTGGAAAGGCATCAAACTT
>JANTCA010002260.1:0-32064 GCA_024741275.1 Chironex yamaguchii | reverse complement strand
TATGTATGTATGTATGTATGTATGTATGTATGTATGTATGTATGTATGTATGTATGTATGTATGTATGTATGTATGAGTATACATATAAACAATGACAGACGATAAATTGTATATTCATTACTCGGAGTTTTACGTAACGATGGACGAGGGAGCCGAGGTGGATCGAACTTCGACGCTGACTTAACTTTAACTTAATAATGACACATAACAAATCACATGTCTTTTACATGTTCTATTTTCACTTCCGTTTTCGAGTTGTAGTGACGTAAGTTCTGCTGGTATATTACTAGACAATGCAGCAATATTGTAGATTTCCAATTTTGACATTCGTGACTGTTATAGTTACCGATTGCTTCAAGTCAATAGTCCAGAATACCGATTGATAGAAAATCGCAAAAACAGATGTTTGTGTGGTTTCTTTGGAATGTTTAGTATTTTTGTAATATCTTTCACCTCACTGCCCAGAAGACACCAAATATCACGATTACCTTAATAAACCTACCTACATCAAGTTAATGATATAAAGTTCAGCAATCAGTATGTGTAATCGCTTACTCAGAAACTGAGCGCGGAATCATTATTTCAATCACTGAGGCTTACAAGTGAGTCATGGAGGGCTCAGACATTTGCAGAAGAAGATTCAAACACATCTGAAACGAAGACCAACTGCGTGAATCTCTGAAACAGTCAACTTTATTCTACTGTTCACACGGGTTTATATTTGGTCTTCTTAATTAATCCAAACTCGGTCTGCCAAGAGGGCTGTTGTATTGCAGATGATCGGGTGCACGTACTTACAATATGAATGAATGAATGTCTGATGCCCAGCAACTTCGCTTTAAGAGATGGGCGAAGCCGGTATTGCTAAGGATTTGGGGAAAGTTAAGAGTTTTAGCACTGACAGGGTAAGCCTCGATTTAACGACAAGCGCCTTCTCACATTAAAATAAAGAACTTGCGACATGCCAATTCACCTGGTAAGCCCCTTGTGCACTCAATGATGGGAAGTTCTGGTAGACCTTCAGTCGTATCACCAAGATATTGCTGATGGTGTTGTAACTGTTGCTGCTGTGAAGAACTCTGTTCTGAGCCAGAACCTGTATTGCTCTGTTGAGATTGCGGATCATCATCGTAACGACTAGGAATCTTGAACCTACATAACAAGGAAGATAACAGGGAGCTGATATGTTGCCATTGCAGGGCAGCCACGATACTCACTAAACCAAACAAAGGTAAACAGAAACGAAAAACACAAAGTAGTAGATATGCAGAAAACTTAAATCTTAAGAAATCAGAAAGCAAAGTGTACTACTAAATAATTTAAAAAATGTTTGTTTTAGGTGAAATCTCGAAAAAAACCCGTTATACTATAATATACAATACTATACTATACTATAATATACTATACTATACTATACTATACTATACTATACACTATACTATACTACAATATACTATACTACACTTTAGTAGACTAAGTCATAATATAGTACACCAAACATTACACTATACAACACTATATTAAACTACACTACATTACATTTCACGTAAGACGGGCCTTTCAAACTGTCCTTTCGTAACCATGTAATCAAGCTTGATCGAAGATCTTAGAAATAACTCTCCAAAGATGATAAATTAAAAGGATCCATGGATGGCAAGGAAGAATTTCACAAAGAGAGTGTGGTGGGTAGGACTCTATCAAACACACACATACACACATACACACATTGCACAACATGCCAACACAAATGACACAATTCCGACATAAAAGAGCAATGTAAGCACCCCATAGAAATGCAGACTACTGAATGCTGCTGTCACCTACCATGCTTCGTTTTTCAGATCTAAACTGCATTACCCTTTAAAGACGCAATGATAAATTTTGGGATACAAATCTTTCCACAACAGGATCAATGAACTACATTTATGGCCGCAGTTGCACTTCAATAGGAAGAATTTTCATGATCAAAATTTAGTTAATTCGTCAATCGTTTGCGTCATTAAAGTTACTTGACATACTCTTGATTGCTCTTTCGCGGCCTTGAAATCAAAGAGAACACTCTCAATATTGTTGATCAGCATCTGTTCTGTCCATCACTCTTTTAGCCGCTGTGTCCACAGAGAAAAGCGCTCTCCGTCCCATAGAAAAGACTCTGAGACTGTTTCCCAAATCAAAAAGCCACCGAGGAAGGATCACAGCAATCCATGCTTAAGCATGATAAAAAGTGATGAAAAGAGCTATCATTGTGATACAACATTGGCACAGCAAAGATAGATTTTCAGCAGGTCTGAAGAAAAGATGAACTATTTCAAGCCATGGAAAGGAAAAGAGGACAGCTGACTTCAGAATAACAGTATGAGGAACACAAAACTTGATAATATTTGAAGTACAGTTCAGTACGTAGGTGCGAGATAAACCGTTCTCTAATACTGAACAGTCACACCGCTTTGATATAAAATTTTGAGACCATTTACAAATTCTGTATTAAGATGTTCATAAAATATTTAACCAAGTGCAAATTCAGTGATGCAAATAAATCAGTTGACTTCTCAATCCATGCACCTGCTAACCAAAAATATTTAATAAAAATAGGAACCCTTTTGTGATAAAATCGCCAAAGCAATTGAGAAAGGATTATGCTTGACTCTTTGGTCAACCTTTCGCCTTAATCGTCCTCACATGTTTAGGCCAGCTAAGTCGTGCCTGTTGCGAAGAAACAGTTTAACTGAGGACTTCCACGAGTTCCTCTACAATGAACACACCGGGGATGGTAAAGTATAGTTTTAGAATTTCTTGAACTAGCTAATTACAAAGGAGACATAAGGCCCTTGTTTAACTACGGACCATCGTGACCTTGCTAAAATCTACTGATACCCCTGCGTCTCTGACCTGAATAATAAACTAAATTGACGATTACACTAATAGCTTCAGCCTAATTCAAACAAGCGTATTTCAGCTAGAGGAAATACAAACAAATATAAAACAGCACAGTTCCTCCATCCGTTACGATAATCCCCTATGTTCAAGAGCCTTACATTTCGTACTCACTGACGCCTATTTCACCAAAAAAGCGAAGTCAACAGTCAATGCAGCAGGAAAACAATTTTAAAAATTGGTCTTATAAAATTGACCTAGCAGCTTACAATAAAAATACGTGAAAATGACTGTCTTAACAAAAACAAATATTTCAGTGGGCTTTTCCACCTTCAATGGGAAATTTGCTTGCAAAGAGCTGTACATTTATGATGAAGCAAAGAAACATAGAATGACTTCAAAATCAACTAAGCCTTCACAGAAGACAGGTAAAACCCAAAAAGACAACACGAAAAGAATAGACATTGTATAAAAGTTAGCCCATAATAAGTATGCGTGGCAGTATAATGACAAAATATAACGTGGATCTCAAGGCACTATGTCACCTTATGACACTCTTAAGCATGCGTGTACCCCTTACTGGAACATTACACATCTCTTCTTCGGGTAAAGAAATGGCTTCGAAAACATTTATAAGAACCTTAGCTGAGCCTTTGTCTACCAAACCCTTTTCCTTTTGAGACTTTTTAATTTTATAGTTGAGGACAAGAATTATGCTAGTTTTATCATTTGAGCATTAGTTGACTCGGGTGATGAAATGTACACTTGGTTACTTGCAAAGTAAATGGAACAGTACGAAAGGACGGTCTATCATCCCGATCAGAAGAGCAAGATTGGTCATTACTAAACAACAACACATTAAAATATAAACAAAAAGTGATACCACAATACCAGTCATACACATTCAATCGAAGTTGAAAATACAACAGGTTTTTACTGCGCATAAAAAAAGGTCATGCAGGTCGAAAAATTCTTAAACGAATTGGTGTATTCTCTCCAAAAAGTACAAAAGCGATAAATGTTATATTTGATATACACTATCCCCGCGGTACTATGTTATTTAGAATCTTTACTTATCACAGGTTCCCTTACTTGATATTTCTATAAAATTGCAAAGAATATCAGTGTATTCGGGGCGTAAACTTTCAAACCAGTACTTGGTGTTTTGTACTTGAGCCTTCTCAGATCAGTAAAGGTATCAGCTGCAAAATTGAGTTTGGTACAACCATTATCGGCAAATGACAAAGGATCGCGATCCCATATATGAAAAATTTATTATCCCAAGTTTATCAGCAATAGAAAAAGGGAAGCCAATATGTGTGAAAAGCGTTAATTCCAATAATATAGCATATAAAATATTTTACTTTACATAGAATCCATTTCAACATTAGCACAACCACCACCATCATAAACAAAATTATCCTCCTTCTCCACATCAGCCTCCGCTTCCTCGTCGTCATCATCACCACCAAGATTAACCCCACACCCAGATAATTATCCTCCTTCCCCTTATCCCCGTTCTCCTCCTCCTCCTCCTCCTCCTCCTCCAATGCCATAAAAGTGTAAAATGCTAAAGCTATCTTCTTTTTAAGCTGCTTTTGTGGGAAAACGAATCAGATATTATAAAATACTCACCTTTTCTGCGGATTGGGCTGTTGCCGCATTGCAACTTGGGTATCATCTGTTAGCCGAGCTAAAGGGGAGTTAGGTTTCACCCGTATACCATAGTAATGATACTTTGAGTTTCCCCTAAACAGAAAAAAGACAAGACTTTCAAAAATGCACTAGCATACATTCAGCGGAGAAATCTTTATGTTTACCACGAATCGTGAAGTAAGAAGTGAAGATAGGGTTCTAGTCTGCGTGTTTGCTAAAAGACCACACTATATTAGTTCAAGCAGCTACACGGATCTCACCTCACTACTGAGCTCATACGTAGACATGCGCAATGTCGCAAGTTTCCAAGGCGACTTTTAAGTTTTGTACCACAAAAAGATTGCACATGGCTAATCACTTCTACAACAATTGTTCGCTTAGGGCTATACCTCATGACCAGATATAAACTCGACGCGCATGAACGCAAAAAATGTCATCGGTAGAAAAAAGCAATGAAGATTGAGAAAAAACGGCATCAAATTGAACAAACTCCACAAATTGGCAATAAAGAGAAAATTAAGGAAAACAACAACAAAAAGACAACCGAAATGCATTGATTTGGGTGCAAAAATTGAAGGACAGAAAAACATCGGACGCAGTTACAATGTCTTCAAAATGTCATACCCGCATGTAGATGCAGTCAATCTATCATACTTAGACAATGAATTCCACTGTAAGTTCAAAAGTTATGACCATGTATAAATAATAAATATAACAACAAAATATTCCCCTGACCTAGGTTTCGTCCTTGAAAACTTTTGAAAACACACGCTTTCTTTTGCGTTCGCGACACAGATTCCACCCCTGTTATTTTTGTTTCCACGGGACTTACTTGCACGTCTATCAAGGCGTCGACGGTAGCAAATGCCAAAACAGGGTTGCCTACAACTTACCTCGTACCCAGTCTCCTTGTTTTAAGACCAAGAAAAACCGATCTTATAAGCTTTCCAAAACTGGCTGCGTTGACAGCATCTATTTTATTTTCTGCACAGTGCCGAAGATAATGATTATACAATGTGCTTCGCGGCAAACTGACACCTTCCGCTGTCTCATAATTTTCCAAAAGCCACTGCACCTGATCAGAAATATAAAAAAACAGTAATTAACACTAAAATTTCACTGAAACTTTGAAGTCTAAAAAATAATGACCAAATTACAAGGCTGAGTAGTAGGATGGCTGCTGCTGAGTACACCGCACCCCACCCCACCCAAAAAAGGGGTACATCTGCTTTCATCATTTCTATTTTTAGGTACTTCCTTTTCTCTTAGTTCCACGTTTATCAAACAAATCTCATTTAATAAATTTTGGTCGGGGATCTCAATCTCATACTTACTAACAAGAAAACTGTTCGATCGAAAGAGCCGTGTGCAAGGATGGTGATGCTATTTTTGATAATTCCAAGGAGCCACGCCATTTCAAACTTTAATCAATCGTCGCTACCAGTCGTCTCAGACCGATTTTTGACCATTCGTTTTAAGCTCTATACCATGACTAATTTGCAGCAACATATTCGAGGGAAAATTTGTTTTAGGCGTAAGATCTAAGTTTAAATTCTGGCGAACAACAAAACAAACCATCCACGAATATTCTTCCCACAACAAAGTTACGCAACAATTCCAGGATATAGATTATTCTCCTTTTTAAAGAGGGGAACGGGTAGCAGTGTGCAAAAGGTCGCTGCAAAAAGGAAGTAGCTAGAGTTACCTTTTCAATTCTGTGCTATGGGTGCTTGTTTTAGCTTACAATAAAAGCACTGCTACTCTTACATTAACTCCACGGAAAAACGTAGATCTTCAAATGCTGGATCAGACTAATTTCTTTCTACCGACTTCATGATTTTCAAGAGTCCATTTATTAATCTTAAGCCATAATGTACATTTCATGATTAACTCACACCACAAAAGGTATTTCATCATGCATTATTTATTTCATTAATAAATACAAAGCTGTAATAACGACGATGTAAACACCAATATCATAATCAAATAAATAAAATGCATTATGTTAGGATTAGTAAGCGCGTTGGATTTCAACAGCAAGTATTCGGGTCAAATAAACAAATTGGTAACCTCACCATACTGTTTTACGAATATACTTATACACACAATCCTGCTCAATACGTCGTTAAGACATTTCCGATAAAAGCCACAGCAGACAAGCGCGAGGAGGGAAAAATGTACAAAAATGTTTATTAGATCATACTATGACAATCATGTCTACTAAAATGGGAGAAGGCCTAACAGACGCTTACTGTCACAAGTCAGATGTACTTGGATTGAGAATTTAACAATGGATCATTCTCCCACATGCAGGATCTATAAGCCGCCTGGCAATTTCCTTTAGCAGAGAAACGTTGACCATTAAAGAAACAAACGAACTAACTAACTAACTAACTAACTAACAAACTAACTAACTAACTAACGGTCTGAATAATTAATTGAATGATTTAATAAATAATTCAGTCGATAAATAAATACGCAAATAAATAAATAATTTTCCCCAAACACGGGTAAAGCAGTTTTAGAAGTACAGGCAAACTGAGAATCGTTCTCTTGAGGACATTTTCTGCATCTTAAGTATCCAGTACGATGAAATGTTCCGCCACAATAGCCAGACTTGGAATGAAAATGAGACGTATACTTATATAGTGGTTCCTTTTTATGCCCTGGGTTGTGAATCGCTTTTGTTGAAGTGCAGTAAATCTCTAACTCGGAGAGGTATTTCCATGCATGACGCAACCAGAGGCAAACCATCTCACCAAACTAAAGTCATTGAGTCAAACAAGGAAGCAGGTAGCATCAACTGCATAAGCGTGACCAAAACGGGTGTTCAATTTAATGTGTTCAATCAGAAGTCAATCATACATTCGCCTCAACTAATAATAATCATAAATACTTCAAAATGTGATCCTCAAAAGGACAGATAGACTACTAATATGACCATTTAGATCCATATTCACTATTGCCGGCAAAAACGCAAGGGATTACTGACATAACGTGCTAGCTGGGACGCATTTACGTTATGTAGGTTCAAAATTTCATTGGTACAACACGGGAAGTTCATTTGTGCTGAAAGGGTATCGATTCACCTTGCAGTCATTTGGCCCTACATCAATCAACCATCGGTAGCATTCATTTATTACTAAACCACAAGTTTTAACCCCCCAAGATTGAACACATCACCGTTTGCCTCTTTCTATCGCTAAATGATGCAGCTAAGGTCGCTTGGGTGCAATTAGAATCTTCAAACTTAGAGTTAAATTACACTGTTCCCTTTAAAACCACCCCCAATGTTTGTACGTCAACTTACAGTAACTCGGCAATTCAAACGTTGAGCGTGGCTTTGATATTTACGCTTCAACGGAGCCATATTACTGATTCCAACCATATTAAAACAATTTGATCAACTCAAAATTTAATTAACAACCCAGTCAACCACGGAAATTATAACCGATTAGATTCATAACCACTTACGATTTGATAAATTTCACCACAAAGCTAATGGTAAGCTGTTGGGCTAGAGACAAAGAGATTCTCGCCGATAATATATCATGGGGTATCGGGCAAACTGAATAAAATACAAAGTATTAAATTTTACAGTGTGAAACTTCATATTTCGTCACGTCATCTTTAGTAAAACATTCTTTTGCATGATCAAAAAGTAACTAGTTTAAATCGCGGTAATTCTGACTGGCGAATATTAATGGTGTTTGAGATGAATAACGATAATTGTAGAAAATACTCTATCAATCAGCACTACATATAGCGAGATGATCAGAGCCATATGGTTTAGTAAAAGGTTAGGTAGGGATCCAAACCGTTTGCAGGGTAAGTTTATTTCCACTTGAAATCCGCATTTTGAATATCATACATAGTTAATAGACATAGTTTTAAACAATTTACAAGAGCAGAGGGCATTTATCTTCTGGATAAAGATTTCCACAGATAAAACAGTTAGAAATTTATTCGCTACTCACTTATAGCGGTGTATCTGGCCACCAAAAGATAAGAATCTAAGAATTATCAACGCTTTAGTTTGCTAACTAAGGTATGATGGCTTTGTCTAGGCAACCATACGGTTTCAACCGAATAATTTAACGTCGTTTAGATAACCAAGACATAAACCAGATGTTATGGGAAGAGAAGCCGGTTGCAGTCTTGTTTTGAAATATCGCTCTGTTTTATTTCCAATACTTCCCACTTGATTGAGATAAGGGAATGCGGAAACTGTATCATATGATACGATGCAAACGAAACAATGTCCAGATGGATGGAGTCACGTCAAGATATAACAACTTAGCCACAACACGACACGTTTACTTGCGTTCATTGCAAAAGAAGTCTACACTGAAAACTCCCAACCAGCCTTGCTTTTTACGAGTACATACACCAACATGCCAGATGAAATTAAGATTGAAATCTCGATAACACAAAACAAAGAAAGAACGCCAGTCGTAGAAATTCCTAACCACAACATTTATAATATTTTACTGCGGGGATCGCAAACGACGTCTTAATTTTGCTATATTTTATTAATCTTGAACGAAATTAAAATTGATAGAGCTTCTTTCTTAATTCCTCGAGCAAATCTCAGGAACCAGATTTATAAATTAATAAAATCGTTTGTTTAAGGGGCTTTAATCAAAAACAGTTCATTTGCAAAGAGAACTCTCTCTCTTCGTAATCTGATCGGTAGGTTTCTCGCCTCTAGAATTACTAGCTCAAATTCACACGGATTGATCAACGTCCTTGCAGGAGAAGAATTCTTTCAGTCTTGCAAAGAAAATGTTCACACGAAAAAGACGAAAATCTGAAAAAAACACTCCTATTCAACCATAGGGAGCACCGAGTCTAAACAGCTTATTTTTATGATCAAGATTATCTTTTCTAAGTCGTCAAAATCTTAAGAAACCGACATGTTCGAGGACACACCTGTTCTCTTTGCAATGTCATCGACATTATCCTTGCCTAGTCCAAGTGTAAATGGAATGGGCTCTCACTGGCAAGATACGGTAAGTGAAGGGGGTGCTTCACGGGGAATAACACAATCATCCATAGCGTACATGACAGAGTCAGAGGATTAGTAAAAACGTGCACCAACACCTTGCGTAGCTAATCGCTCATGAATGAGTGGGGTGGTCTTGTATACCTAGTTTACCACACCCAAATACGGGCAATGAGAAATTATTTGAATTCAGCCGACTAAAATTAACCTTCCGAGCACGCAAGCTTCCAGGTTCAAACTGCCCCTTTCAGTTTATCTCCACAAACATCGCTATTTCATCTCCTACTCGCTGGAGACTTTTTAGCAAACAGAATTGCATTAAAACAAATCAGGTAAAAGCACAAAGAGCCTATTTGTTGGAGCTTGCCATTTATTCAATATGACCCATAAAAATATGATAAACGCTCCTTGTTACTGATGGGCTGCGTCATAGTTCAATATTAATAGTCCGAATCCTACTCGTTACAAGATACATTTAAAATCGCCTTAAAAAATTTGCGACATTGCGCTAAAATCATACTTAAAAGCATTTTTCGTATGCCATTCTTCAAAGTATGAAACGTCAGAAAGGAAAGTATATTTATATGGCAACCTATGCCAAATTCCAGGCATTTGATGAACTTTCCGTTAGTTGCATCACGATCACATGCTTCCTAATTCAACCGCAACGTCCTAATATATTACATAGGGATCGAAATAACGGCCCGTGATCAGTGAAAACCGCCGGAAATAGACAAAGGGCGGTGAGAGGAGTTTGAAATTTTTGAGGGAAAAATGTCGATATAAATTTGTGTCGAAGAAACTCGATCCATGATTTAGTCGATCTGCTCCCTTTCTATGATTTGGCTGAAACAGTCGGTCACACGACTTTGCCTAGGGTACCAAGATCTATGAGATAATCTTCCTTGTCAAATACACGCCTATATCAAGAGACTTTGATGCGCTAAACAAACCCAAGTTCATCCTAGTCGATTGTCTTTCCAAAATCGAGTCTAAAATGTAGTCATAAAGAGGACAAGCAGCAGCAACAGCAGAAATCATTCTTCACAGGGCAAGTGACACCATAACGTGGTCGACATCAGTACACACTAATGCTGCCTGCTGATTGCGACTTAAATATGATAAATTTTTCCGAGAAGCTTGACCGGAGAGCACGCGACAAAAATACATCATAATTAGACGTACCCGGGATGGGGCTGTACGACTACGGAGCCAACACGGCATGTGGTCATTTTCATTGAGACAACCTTTGAATGTATTTGCCAGCCATGACTTCAAAACCCTCTCCTCTGTGCTGCAGGTGTTTTTATTATTGAACAAGAAATCAATTCTGTCTTATTGATGTCTTATTACTTCTTGGGGAAAACGTAGTGAGCGCTAGTTTAAAAACCGACGCAATATATAAATTGGTACTATGCTCTACATCTTAACCGAGACGTATGTTAAGACAAAATAAACGGCATGCGATTGATAAGTCATTCTCTCCGTTGCAAAGGCATTATATTTCACCGATGTCGCGAACAAAAGCTCTCATTTTCGCCATGGGTCAAAAGGAATAGAACAATGAACGCTTAAACTTTAATCAAGCAGTGGAATAAGTAATATCAGTGACAATACTTTGCATAATTTAATGGTCTTAGTTGTATTCTTTCTGTAGTACCACATAGGATCATGTTTAAACAAGCCAACATGACTCTGTAAATTCTAAATGCCGACCTGGTCACTTACTTGTTGGCAGACTAAAGTACACGTAAAAAGAACTATGTTGTAGCAATTAAGTTTCTTTTTTAAAGATGTATATCTCAGGCAAGGTCGATATCATCAGTGTATAATTTTAATATAGATATCCTTCTAAATTATCTTGACTTAAAATTTCTTAAAAATCAAATACTAGTATAGGCATCTAGAGTGAAACAGAGTGCTTAGCTGTATTTCAAAAATAAATGCTACCATCAGCTGTGGTACCTCTCATGCATTTGGACACAGCATAAAGATCAGTGCCTATTAGCTCAAGATTCTTACGAATAAAGATGATATCTTCTACACCTCAGAAAAGGAATGAGCGACAACACTAAAAGAGATTGTCAAACGTTACAGCAAAACTCGGAACGATGTAAAATTCAATTGGGAGAAAACTAAATTCATAGAATAGGTGATCCTTTCCTTTTTAACAGAATTTTACTGTCTCATATTCAAATGCATGTTTGAGTCCAAATCCTTGACCAGTCATAAGCCTCTCATCAACTGCTACCCTATTCCTTCCACATACCTTACACCATGACAACAAAAACGAGGGGCAGAACAATGTGTGCACTTTCAGTCGCAGATATTGATGTCATACGTATGCCCAATATCAATACAAAACACACGGCAGAACATACGGGAACTTGAATATTCCGGTCTTGACATGCTAAAGACATATCACAAACTTCAAATTAAAGTGTCCTCTGTTATCAAAGTGCGATGGCAACTCGCGTTTCCGAGAAACTGTAATGCACAAGTCTGTCACGAAATTTTTGACAAACTCTTCCTTTCCACCTTGTAATATTAGCGAAAAGAATACGTAGATCGTCGTCAAAACTAATGTTCAATTTGTGGAAAACAGGCGAAAGAATCCGTCGTGGCATGACTGCTATGCGGTGACGGACGCTCGATTTGGTAGACGGCAGTTCTTTCCCATAGCCAACGACAAGCAATTTTTAAAGAGGAAAATTAAAAAGAAACTGTCTACAAAAGTAGAATTCCGAAGAAAAAAGTATCCTACAATACTGTTAGCTGTTCACAGAAAATGGTTTCAACTAGGCGTGGATATTTCCTCATCAACCTGCTTTGTCTAAATGGAGATTCTGCTTACAACTAAAATTCCGTTCAACCGCTTAACAGGTACATGGAACAGCAAATTCTCAGCCGATATTTAATATTGTATAACAGTTTACTTAAAATGAAGTTTGCAGTAATTAATAGCTCTTCGCATCAAGCAGGCCTTTTCACGTTCAAGACCTGATGTTTTGCTTGTTATCCTGTCAGACAAAGCAACAGGTTTTTGGCCAGGTTGACTTGCAGTTTTTCAATCCAATGAGTAAAGTCTATTACTTACAAATGGATCCGACGCACAACGACGTATACAGTCCGATACAAGGAGCTTCGAAACGGAAGTACTGCTTGAATGGTTTTTAGTCTAAATAGTTTAATTGATAGAAAATAAAAACCCCACACCTAGCTCCTCCACTCTAGAAGATGCAGCATAATCACCTGGAAAACAGTGAAATGAATTTAACACAGCTCTTTACGAAATACAAACATGCTATCTTCGAAATAACTTATGTCCTACGATTATAATTAGCCCTGGTCCTTCGTTTCGTTTAAAGAGCTAGGAAGCGTTATTTGCACTCTACGCCATGTGTCTAACGGCCGTTCGAAACCAAGGTGTTAAGACTTCAACTATTTGAATCCACGATTTCCATCGCCATTTGACATATTCAAAAGACAAAAAGGATGAAGAAAAGAAAAATAAACAATACCGTAGCAGGAGAAGCTCTTGTTGTATGCGATATGGGTACTCGCTGATGCACGGCTTGTCCAGGCTGCAAATAGGCTTGCTGGGCCACACCCAGTGCCTGTGGGCTAACTCCAACAGTTGTAGATGGTGTAGACAATGAGGAATTGGTCTGATTTGGATAGCCTTGATACATTCCCGCATTCTGGGGAGGATGGTGCGGCGATGTTTCGATGTACGTTGGTACCGTAGTAGGCTGTGAATACATTCCACTGTCATTGTAAGAAAAGTTGGCAGACCTGTTAAGAGAGAAAAATCCATTCTGTAAGTCAAGAAAGGAAGGAAGGGTGTTCAATAGTGAAAGCACTATACAGTAACAACTACTAATGAGAACGAGAAAGCAAGAAATCTTATGGTTACATGGAACATAGCTTTGAATCTACACGATAAACAGCAAATCAACTCAGTGATGAAGATGGGAGGGTGGGAAGTTTACGTACAGTACTTTTAAAGTTATGTCTCCTTACTAAGTGTCGCTCGTATCAAAATGCTATAATACAGCAGATAATTCATATTTAGTTTCGCATGCAATATATTTAGTAAAATTTGAATTTTTGAACTTTGAACTGTTAAAACATATCACTCACAATGAAGAGGAGGGTTTTAGTTTGATGGTGAGCCAAGAATATCAAACAAAATTGACTCAGGTCATTTACATATGCAGAAGAATCGAGTTCTTTTTGAAGCGGAAAACCACCAGTTTAATGTTCTCCCCACAAGTTAAATATATGTAATAATGTTTTTTTTCCCTATCGACAAAGTAGAAGACATGAAATTGAGCATCTTCACCTATGTTCTAAGGCTTTTATTTCCGTGTTCTCAAAATAATAAGAAATAATCTCTTTGTCAGAAGTGAAAAGTATTGGATTGCAATCATCTACAAGTTGCGCATTTCCATGGAATGGCAAGGTAATGTTTTGGTTGTTTCCAACGATCTTTTGCAAAATACGAGCTAGTGATAGTAGATTCTTCGTACACAACTCCTAGAAATCAACCACGTAATATTTACCGTACCACGTTCTTTAAACCTGCAAGATTTCCAACATAGTATACAAAAAATGAGTAACACCGTAATTATAAGCTGGGACTTATAAATATGTACGTATGACTTTGGGAAGAAGCATTGAAGTAAAATAAACTATTATGATGTCAAGTACATGCATCATGCCTCGACTAGGGGCCATTTTTAACAACTTTATGACCTTGTAGAAACATATCAGGGAAAACACGCTTTTTCAAACTTTGCAACTGGTGAAAGATATTCCTGATGGGCATAGTTACATAGCTTCAACTAAAGAAGAGATAGAAATGTATTCGGGGACTAGCATAAAGTTATAAGAAATTCAATATAAACATAAAAAGTTACATAGAAGAATGATAATACACATAAAAGTACATTGTCTCTGAAGTAAAACACGCCTTTACACAAAAATCAATTTATAGCATTAACCATGACAAAAGTAAAAGAAAGCGTAAAGAGAAGGCAAAAATAAAAAAACTGAAAATTCTTGATTCTAAGTGAAAATTCTTCGAAATTCAACCTTCAATTCGTTTGGAATTTCATAGACTTTGATGACTAGTTGGTTTGTTGGCAAACGATAATTCGAACAGGAAAGCAAAGAGTATAAGATGTCTTCGGTTTCCATTCAGAAGACTTTAAGGTGTGATGTAGGCAACGACCTAATAATCACAAATATATAGTCTGGTGAGAACAAGTACTGCAGCAATCTATTAAATATAGATGAAAAATTCTCATTTGATCATCACGGGTCTAATCTTCTTGTGAAATCATGTTTGTCTAACAAAACAGACTATTAATCTCAAACAAAATTTAATCAAGAACAGCGAGATAAAAATAACAAGAACAGAGACATGCTAGCTGACTTGCAATTGTAACGGTATTAGATGTAGGGGAGAATTTTGATTCTGTGAAAGGTGAAACAGAGAATGGGTAGCAATCAACCCGAGAAGGCACAATGCCTGAGCGTAAGTCAGTGACGAAGCTAGAGAGACCCAAAAGAAAAACAATATGAAATATATAAATCGCTCAACCAAAATATGAAGCTCAAAGGGTACTACAGACTACAGAATAACCTAAACTCAATATGTACGACTGATTTCTAAGCCCAAAGTACTGTTTTGAATCTCTAAAGTATATACACCGATATTCATCATTGTATATAACTTGCATATAACTTTCTATCTATATTAATACGTATAAAATAATACGTAAAAAAATACACTTAACCACCCAAGGATACTGGAATTAGATTGATCACCAAGTAGGATACCATTATTAAGTAATACGGCAAGTGTCACAAGGGCTGTGTAAATGGTCTCTCTTGAAATCAATAGCGTTAAGAATCAAAGAGTGTCAAGTGTTAAATTGAATTTGGCGCGAAAGAAAAAGCCTTTTCTTGAAACTATTTAGTCTATGACTGTCAATTTTCCCCTGCAGCAGGGGAGAGTCACATAATCAATGCAACGTACAAAGTAAAAAAAGTAAATCACAGCTTCACATCCAGAAAAGGAGCATATGCTTTAAAAAGAGAGAAAATATTGACTGAATTAAGTTGCCCTCGTTTTATCCAAAGCGACTTGGCCCCGTTTTTTTGTGGTACAGACCCTAAACCTTTCAAATATGCACACATTGAAACAACAGCCAATACAGTCAAGTTTTCGTTACTTGGGACGTAATCAAAATATTTGAAGCAAACTTAGTTTAGTGTCACTAACATTCTCATAAACCAAGATGAAAGCCAACGAGTTGATTGAGCTTTAAACGTTGGTCTCCCGTAACCTATTCCATTCCAACGATTCCTTCTTTAATCAGCTCATTGCTATACTTTGAACAACAAAGCAAAGCCCTGAGTGGCAAACGACTGTAAAACGGTCCTCCGTATCAAATACTTTTAAACCTCCCCGTGATAATTTACTGTTAAATATCCCCTAGAAATTTTTAAATGCTGACTACCGGCGTTAAGGTACTTAATGGTCACTAAAGGCCTACTAAAACTTGTACCTTCGTGACGGTGAAAAAAGCCCCAAAACCCTTTAGGTTCTATGACAACAATCCTCCCTTTTTGTTTTCAATGGCATCTGACTACAAACTTGAAATCAAATACATTTGTTAGCGACGAAAAGGAACCTAGATAGAGTCAGCTTAACATCATTCGACTGATTACTATCAACACCAACTACGCGACATACGTCTTCATCTACCAAGAACGCAGAGCAGATCAAAAAACACCTTGGTTAAATTCATAAAGGGAACTAAATTACTACGCTCTGGAAATATGACTTAATATATTTAAACCAAACTAGATAAATTCGATTTAACAGAACTAAACCTCCTACCCAAAGAGAAGGACGTCCCCTGCACAAGCGATCCTAGTAACAAAGTTGGTTATCAAAATAAACATATAGATGAGCCTTTATATACCAACCTTAACTTAATAAAGTTGTCAAATAATAAAGTTGAATATAGGATTACAGTTATTGTTATGGAAGGATTGCTTACGTACGAAACCAAAATAAACAAGGAATCATACACGCTAACAGCAAACGAAAGAAACAGCCGAGCAGCAGCTTATGTCTACCGAAGCAACCTCAAGTATGCGGGAAATCCGAGAAAATTATTGTTAGTGCAGTCACAGGAAAAATACTTCTGCCAGCAAGGTGTAGTCGGTTAATAGTAAAATGGAAGCGTTGAAAATAAGAATGAAGGAGAAAGCATTTAAGAGGGCGGTAGAAAATGTTTTAAGCATATATCGTTGAAAGCCGGGGAGTATCCAACCCAAGTGGGTCCAGGTTTTTTTGGCCGTTGTTTTACAACACCCTTGCAAACCGAGCTGTTTCAGGAGCTTGTAGGCTTTTTCACAACAAGTTTTCTAAATGAATCTCTTGAAACTCATAAATACATGGCATTTAGACAAAAAATTACATCTGAGGATACTTTGGGTTTTGTAAAAGAATTTAGATGGTACGCACATCTGAGAAATGAGTTAATGATTCGAAAAATTGACTGAGGAAATGTTGGAAGCAACAAACGAGATTCCAACAAATCCCAAAACCTTGTGCGAATTTTCAAGAAATGCAAATGGAATGAAAACTCAAACCTACGGATCTCATTCATAACCAAAGCAAAACTTTTACCACATGGATATAAGTATTCTCTACAAAGTTCAAAAAGTGTAGAGAAAAACGTCAAGCTCATACTAAATGCTCATAAAATTGTTGTCATGGTAATTCAAATAAGAGACAAACCCTACCGAAAAGTGAAGAATTGACACCTCAAAATAACGAATCCTTAAAATTACAATCGAATGAATTAAAACAACAAAACAGGGCACACTTTGAAAAGCAGCCTTAGCAGGAAAGTATTCTTAGAGCGATACGGAAAAAAGTATGGCCAAAAAATCCTTACTAGTATGTAATTAAAAGACCTCTTGGATTTAAAATTTTCGAATAATGACGATTTTACTTTATCATAGGCATTTTGTTCACTTTTTCACAATTTGTACTCGAAGGTATGATAGTCGATACCACCCTTGATAACTGCTTTTCTTCCTTTAACTATCAAGTGCGTTGCCAGACAACCATACTATATCCTAACATAGTTTAAGTCTCCCACGACAGATAATACATCCAAACATAACGATTCGGAAGCTAGGCTTGCCCATGGTTCATTAAATACATACTAGCCTTAGCTAGTCTAAAATATTTGGAACCTTCAAAGAGCAATGATTTATGGTCATCGCCACATCTTAATAATATCGCTCATTTGCTAACTCTTCGGCCACGAGCGGAACTCTGGATAGCGTACTAATAAGATCCTCCAGAAACGTTGGGTTGCGATATTCAAGAGTAACAACAACATGGCATCAAGCAGTAATTATACTCATTTAACTAGAAATTCAGTCAACAACTAATAACTTAAAACACTGAAGTTTCAACCTACAACGGATTCACGTAATGGATCAAAATTCAAGCATTAAGATTTTGAAGACAAATTTTTGCTTAAATGCTCATGAATACAACACTGGTAAAGACCTTGGGCGCGTTCTTATAGGAAGTGACTACCTCGACAATGTAATAAATTACACGAGGGTCCCAACTGGGTCTAAAACTATCAGCAACCTATAATAAAAACGAACTCTAGTAATATACAGCGACGAAAAATGGGACAGTGAAAAGCAGGTACGTTGAAAACGACCGATCTGCTTGAATTTAAAAATACACACAAGAGCACTACGCCATAACGAAACAACAAAATATAAGAACATGTATAAATTATGAAATCCCAAGTTAATGAAGGAAATATCATCAAAATAAGAAAAGAATGCTTTGTCTATTGATATTTTGTGAACACAAAAAGGTCTATGCATTCAACCGAAATAAGCATTACGGTATCTTTCACAACTACATATTTATTACAAAAACATGGCGAAGATTCGTTACGTCTAATAAAGGTAAGAGAAACAGGTAATTGTTTACCACGATAGGTATTACGGTAGACCAAAAAACACGATGAATGGAAAAAACAATAACGGCAGAAGTATACTAGAAACGGTTCTCCAAAGTAGAAACTGGGGTCACAAGACGCGATAGAATCCGAAGTTAGATGTTATGGAAACCAGAAATAAAACCAATAGACAAAAAAACAAATAAAATAGACCAAAAAATAAAACATTGTCAAAAATAGGCGATGCTCATTAATAAACCACGTTAGAAGCAATAAAAATTAGTCAAATTGAACTATCTGCTAATCAAAAAATGAAAGGAACTGACTCGTAATCATATCCTGCTTGAAAGGATGGCCAAAATCTCTCCCAACAATATGTAACAGCCATTTTCCTCGATGCACTTCACTGCTCTTTCTTTTTAAGCAAACCTTTTCTACTACACCTACAATTCGACGAGAACTCCTTCTCGCCTTTGTGTTAATCCAGAGGGTACTTCATCCAAAAATATGTGACGCAGTTACTGAGAAAGTATAAGTTTTGATAGGTGATTTATTGATGGTTGAATTATTAATTTGGACAGCTTGACAAAACGTCAGAATTCACCTCCTGTCATCTAACCCCTGACGGGCAAGAACAGGGCTAAGTCTTAGTACATATTTCATTAAGGCCAAACATGGATATCAGTCTGGGACAACATTAAACCATTTACAGACTAAAAAACTTATTGGGTTATAATTAAGATGACGATAATTTCTATCAGCGAGGAATAAAAAACCAATGACCCCATGAGCAATGCGCATGGCACTTACACAACTGCTTTTTTTCCTTAAAGAAGAGCGCGAGAATGTAAAGGGGGGTTATAGGACGAAATTGCAGGTGTTTAACGTTTGTAAAAGATACATAAGCCTGAATAAAAAAAAGGAAAGAAAACTACCCCCTTGGCAGAGAGCGTGCCATGACTAAAATATCCCGTTTTCAGTGTTCTTGATTGTGCGTATGCCCAAGGGCTGAAAGTAGTCTAAGCCGATAAAGATTTAACTGTGCCTGAATCCCAAAACATGTGACCACAAGCTAAAGCACAGCTGCAATGACAAAAACAATTATTACTTAGTAATAACTGTTGATAAAAGTTAAACTCGTTGGACGTAATGTGTCAGTGGAGTTTCAAAGAATGGGAAGCAATATTTCAGTTGAAAGAGATAAGACTCATCACAAAGCCTAGGTGGCTAAGTAACATTTCCACCTGAAGTCACACGCTTTTACGAAGCAAGTGGTGAAATTAATTTCCTTATGACTCTACTGAATTATCAAGAATAAAAATTATCTCTACTTTTGACAGAGATAATTTTTTTCTGTTGGTTAGCTATGTTGTACACAAGATCACTCTTAATTTTCAATGAATTACACTGGGTCAACCAATCAACAAACCCTTCCAATTGATGTGAATCACAATGTTTAATTAGGGATGAATTGAAATGAGAGACGAATCGAAGAAGCGGCTGGCATTAATTACTATAGTACAAATGTACATGCTGTCAATGTTATTAATTGCAACTAATAAGTGTCGTTACAATATATAAATCGTAAATAAAACCATGTAGAAATGGTTCAGCTTGTCTGTGTAATATTATCTGCATTTGAAACAGTACTACCCAAAAACTATACTGTATCAGGTCCACTTGATGATAAAATCGTTTCTTGTAAAAGGCACTTATGTAATGCACAGATAATAGAAGACTTTGGGCGTTATATACATAAACAGTACGAACCAATTTGAAACAGGTTGTTCTTTCGATAAAGTCACGAGTCATCACTCTACCCTGCTCAATGACGAAGGCTTTTATAGACAATATTCAAATACCATGGGGCTACAATAAATATATATGGAATTCGAATTGTTTGTAATTCGATAAAATTTGACCTACTATGATAACATTTATAAAAGTGGCAAACGGTCCAGTTTTAGACAATAAAACAGAACAAAGTAAAATTTATGTCAATTAAACGGAATATTTTACACTTTCTTGTGCGATTGTAAAAATAACAGTGTTTTAGATTTATCCTGAACAAGGTGGGGATGAAGTACCTTAAGCATAAAAAAAATCCATTTTCTAAAAGTACCAAAGGCACATTGATGCCAGTATTAAAGTGTAGTGTTGAAAAAAAGCAGACTTAATATTAAGCAAATTAGTAACGGGATAATTTTACCACTTACTTGACGGGAAAAAGATCAACCCACGAATTTTCGACCTCATAAGCATAAGTGCTGTGGCTAAGACTACCTACCAGGAGGTAAAACATTCGACGTGGATTCATTATGCTCTCGAAAGGGCCTTTTTAAGTTATCACTTTACATTTTCGTCATCGTTATCCAACGTCTGATACAGTGATAAAATGGTCACTGTTTGAAAATTCTACATTATATAGTACACCATAATTTCCCTGACACGTAGCTAAAGAAAGCAAAGATGTTTTACGGAGGTATGACTAGGCAAATCAATAGTTTTATACCGCTACGTTTTTGTCTAGTCTTGTGACAGTAATATGCTTACACCAGACCTTAAAATATCAACTGCAAAGCATCCAATCAGTCGGAGGCTAGGATGGACGAAAGCAGAACACTCGAAGGCCTACCTTTCATGTTGGCTTGGCAGGATGTACCCCGTCACAATATACCAATTTCCAACAATTGTAATAAGGGATAAAGAAATAGTGAAAATAAATTCAACTACTATCGTAGTAGTTTCTCGTAAAATATTCTTGACGTACCAGCTTATCTTGTTAAGTTCAAATAGGCTGAAATTTCCTTTGTATTGAAAGAATTTATACTGTTTTATAGGTTGCAGATTCAAATCGTTTGATTGATGAAACAATAGGCGTGTAGACCGTGGTTTTCTGAGGGCAATGTAAGTGCATTCTATTTTTGCAAGGTTCCGTTTACGAAACATGCCTTCCACACACCCGGTTAATTGCAACTTAAACACCCACAGCGTTAATTGTACCTTTAACACCCCCAGGATAAATGGTAAACTTAGACACCTCGTGGGTTAATTGTAACTTACACACTGCCAGGGATGTATGCAATTCAAGCAATGTTGCTTAATGAAAATATCACGAAACATAGTCCATCCGGTTTCTTATGACAAAACGTGAAGGTTAAAACTTTACCACCCTTATTATAAATAACACGATCTCTATGCAAATCCGTCTCCATGCGAAACGGCATAAAGCCTTGCAGGTCGAAAATTCGCAAAAGGGTTTTTCTTTCCACAGGGAGGTACAGATGCAATTGTATTCTTCTGTTTCATCTGGCTTTATTTTAAATCATGCAAGAAGACAAGTCTGTTCGTAACTAAAAACGGGTAATCAAACATTGATCAGAAAATTGACATTGATAAATGGGATACCAATACCAAATACTTGAAGAATAAGGATCGATCGTCCGTAGATTAGCGCTGGTCTAATTAAAATACACGTTGTTTTGTTATAAGAAAACCACTTTTTTGCCTAAGCGTCAATTTTCTTAACTTCTCCCGAAATTGAGGCTGAGATTTTCTTAAGATTTTCTTAACTTTTGTTGGAATAAACTAGCTGAAACGGGTTACCCTGTCTTTGTTGGACCTCCACGGCACCAGTGATGTGACACTAATGCGGTTTCGTTCGGTTTTGATATAGCATATACACGATACTGGTGCGAAAGCCTATAATAAGCCTATAAGAGCTTGCAAAAAAATGAGCACATAAGAAAGATGAACTGCGTAACTTAAGCCTGGTCATTTTCATAACATTTTCTTAAACATTTTGCCTTTTGTGCCTCACTTTCTTATAAACTTTTTTCTTATAAGAAAACGTGTACAACAGTAATAGCATCTATCCATCTTCCCTAATTCCAGTTATCAAGATTCCTTCAACTACTTCTTCGTGCTAGGATAAGATGTGACACAACCAGCTACAGTTTGGTTTCGGTGTCAACATCTGGAAGAGACACAATTCAGACGTCCGAAAAGATGTGAATTGGCACAGCCCTATCTATCATTACTGTAAGAAACCCCCTCCATAGTCATAAACCGTCAAACTTCTATCAGAGGACGCAGACCACAACAATTAAAAGTGATAATTTATGGTAAGATGTAATCCAATTATCTCAAGGAGGTCATGAAATGTGCTAACTGACATCTGCCGTTGTCCACAGTAGCTCACTTGAGCCCCTGGGGAAAATTTCACAGATGGACAGAGAGAGAAAATTGAAAGTTTATGCATATCGACTGTTCAAAAACGTAAAGATAAAGAACTCATTTCCTGGACGGATCATTTTGTATCAAAAAGTGTGTGAAACCGCTATGACATGTGTCATTCAGGAGTAGCAATATTACCCAGAGAGGTTTCTTTGTTAAACAGAACAGTAAGAAGACCAGAGTTGACACGACGACTCTCTGCTATAAATACGTTAACAAAATACCGCATTACGTATGTATCGGATTAATTTTCACAAGCACTGTATGCCTTCTAGCAAAGAGAAAATTACGGGTAAGGCAAGGATTAGTTGTTATATGGTAGAGGGGTTACTTTTACACAGTCCAGCGCTACTTTTGCGGATTCACATCACTCCGTTGTAAAAGTGATATGAAAAATTATCCGATTTATCCTGTGCCCCACTCTTCCTCAGGTAAATGGGTGAATCCGATACGCTTTTCCTTTGCAATCTCGTCCTAAATTACGAGGCTTCTTCACTGGAAATCGTCCGAGGTGCCTACAATTTTTCGATGTACACAGACTTCAAGAATTTAGCTTCTGAATCTATCCACTAAAAACCTTCATCGTTTTGCTCACAGTTTGATCCTTCTGCTATTTAAGTTTAATAGCGATAACATCTATTTCTTCAAAGCTTCCTCTCAACAGGCCTACGACACAGCACAAATTTTGGCGCCAAATAGCAGTACCAAACACAAGACTTGACTAACGAGGGGAAGGGAAACAAATGGAGTATGATGTGCGTTGAAAAGACAAGTGTTATCGTGTAAAATAATGAAAACGATTTAAAAAGTAATTTGCTATCGTGTGAACGCAGCCCAAGACACTGAAATGGTCTACGTAATTATCACTTCACTTACCCAGACCCCATATCAGTAAATTTCACATCTAGCTTACTTCATGTCGAGCTTTACCTTTCTCTGGGGTAATTTCTCTGCAAGAGAACTTACACATTTGTCAACTGACGCGGCAAAGAACAGAAACACCATAATTGGGAAATGATAATGAATCACGAATGATTTGGACGGAGTAAAATGCTTAATTAGAAGATATTGACTCCAGACAAAAAATACTCCACTCGGAAAGACCCCAAACAACCTGAATAACTCACTTTGTCTATCTAATAATCATAGGTAATAGTTAGTAATATAAACAGATCATATTTTAAACCGTAACTCATTTATAAAAATGAATGCTTTAATTCATATTTCAATCGTCGTCTATAATATCTGCTTTGTACTTCTAATGTGACTGATTGAATGACACTGATTGGGCAGGGTAATCGTTTCTGTCAAATCTTTGTGACGTATCTTATAGGTGGCAACACAAACAACATCATCAAAATCACAAGACAGGCTTGCCACACGTGCTCTGAAATAATCGTGGGCAACCCAGGACAAAGGCAACCCAAAACGGTAACAACTACCTAAGCTAAGACGGTTCTACAAAGAACACTCTTGAGGTAAGCTACATATTGTCGTGGAAGCATATACTGGGTCAGGTTAACATTCTACATTAGAAGTTTTCAGACAGTGATCTAGAACAACGCCTTTCAAATCAACGTGACACAAGTCGTGAACAACTCGAGATTTCTTCACAATAAACTTACTTTTACCCCTGAAACACTCTCGAGCAATTCAAACAGGCAACTTTTACCTTCGTCTGAGACGTTTTATTGAGTTACAACAGGCTTGGTACAACCACATACTGCTAGTAAGCGTATACGCCATTAAACGGACATCCAATAACATAAGTGTTCGATCAGGATAGTCTTTCAACCCTATATTTCTTAGGTTTTTAGCTTAGTAGAAAAGGCGTCAGATTTGCAGTCGTGAGATCAGTGTTCGATCCTTCTGTGGTCACAATCATAACTTTACTTTTGCTCCTCATGCAAGATACCTTCTCTAGTTTATTTGTAGAAATACAACTGGGAGAAAGTCGACGCGTCAAGCTTTACCGCTTTTTCATGTGAACATCACTAAAATATCTCAGTGGCACTTTCCACTTGAAAATGTTGAAAATTAACTATCATCTAGTCGCGCGAAAAAAAACTCCAAATTGACACATATCCTTAGATACAGAATTTTGCAGATAACCCTAAACCCTGATGGCCCTTAATCAAAGCACAACGTTTGCATTTACGCGACTACTTAACGACTAAATACTGACAGGACTGGGCACGAAATTCTTGATAGATAGCATTTCAGTATAAGTCCACTGAAAATTGAAGTTACGAACAGAATACATAAACGTCATTCAATACGAATCGTGTCGGCCTTTTCCGTATAACATTCGCTTGTGCAAGATGAAAATATCCACTGTCGAGGAAACACGAACTAATTAATTTCGCAGTTCTAACAAAACGAACACAAGTTACCGGTTCTATCGCACGACTAAGGCTTCGCGTGTCAAAAATTCGCACACTGATCCGTGTCTTCTTCACAAATGGCGGTAAACGTACAAAGTTTACATTCTTCAAGATACTAGACCTTAATCATGACTTTAGAACCCAATAACAAATTCATTCTGTGAGCCATTTATGGAAAACGTCAATCATTTAGTACAAGAGGGCAATCCATGTGAACATACGTCACTACTCCTTAACATCCACCACTTGCGCAACGAGATGTAAACAAACTTGTTGATCTTAGAATTGCAACGTTCAAGCAAAGGCGAATTAACAAAATATGCAACAATTCAATATAAAATCCCCCTACCTAACTTCCGTAGCTATAACTGTCATCTTGTTTCCAAGTAACAATAAGTTGCCTTGAACTACCATTTGTCATTAATCCATAACACATACAAGCGAAACAATCCGATAGATCGTATTTTTCTCTGCCTGCATATTTCATAAACTCAGTGTTCCTTAGGGAAACCTAAGTCACCTTTGAAACCATGTGTTGCTTTTAAAAATAAACAATAAAAGTGAGGTCACACGGCAACGAGTACTGCATTAACAACGTCCCATGGGAATAATTACCAACTCTTCTGTAAGCTATCTCCTACTACAATGAGCAAAAAGGGGTAGTCGTTATGCCGTCCTTAACAATGAAAGAAAGTAATAATAGCTTAATGGTCAAATGAAAAGAAAAAAGGTGTGAACTTTGCCACAAGTGGCAAAATGGTGCGGTTAACAAAAATGTCGTGTCGTGAGGCTAGTGTATAAATAGTAAATTATAAAATTTGTAACTTTATCGCCTTTTTTTAACGATACAACGATCTAAAAGGCCGTCTTGGTCCAGCGCATGACTATGGCCTTGTTCCTAAAAATTTCGCAAAGTCGTGTAGTTTACCACGCGTTTCGCGCCGGCTACTTGTAACCATTAGGAAGTAGGCGGAAACTTTGCCAAGTACGACCCGACAGAAAACATTGTGTCAAAATAATGTCGTGACGTCGAGCAAAATTTCAGAAAGTAAACTATTTAACGTCTTACATGTCGGAAATTCGCGAATGGATCGTTTTCTTGTCAGACAGAGCCGGAAAGTCATTAGTTTTGTATTTCAAACATTTTTCGGGGGTGTTTAATATTTCATGGCTTAAGGTCATCCTATCTTCTTTCTGCAACTTGTACTTGCGGTGACCAATGCACGCGTTGATAGCAAATACAAAAACATGTCATATATTAGCGCAAACGGCAAGGGGTGGACTATCAATTGGCCAGTTACACCATCACAATTAAAATCATATTTGACTATTCGCCTTGGATTGTTCCGCTCACCTGAAAAGTTGCCGTCGGGAAACCCTGACCAAATATCGGCTCTTATGATTTATCACTAAATTTCGACATTCTGTTTTCAAAAGAAGACCACGTCAACTGCTATCACGAAGGTCACCCCACGCTGGAGGTATCAAAATTAGAATGCCTTGTGACTCATGGTTAGTTGCCATGTCAAGGTTTACAGCTTCGAGAGTGATACTATACGTTAACCGACGAGGACTCCCTAGGTACACAGAGTACATATAAGACAACAAGATATTACAATGCACCGGCTGTTACACTTTGCGCGTCTTCCCTATTGAACCAGCTTATTGATTTGTTCTTTATCAGACACAACATTAAACAGACAAAATATATAATGCAAGTCAATAGACGTTGACAGAACATACTTCAAAATTCCTGGAGAGTCGTAAGTTTATATTAGCTACACACGAAAAGCAGAGTGTGCCCAACCCATTGAAAAGAAAACTTAAGTCTTGTAGATGAGTTTCTATCGTTCTAGAGGTATCCTTCACAAACTAATTGCCATGTGCATAAACCCAAACCAGTTTTCTTCACGTGGTCTGTTCCTTAGAGACTGATGAAAGAAATCATCTATTATTTAAGAAGCAACTTAAACTGAGGGTCCCGTCAAGGATCAACTCACAAGCAGAGTAGATTGATCCAAGCTTTCGTAAGTGCTCGGGTCTGTCTCAAGCAAGTGGATAAGACCGCTGTTAAAGGGCGCCGCCTGAATTACGAACTTTCCCAACTATAGGGCTTAGAAGCTCCTTGCATATTTGTGATTGCTCATACCAAATGATTAACACTTTAAACAGATCATACATCTTAACTCTTAGCTAAACCCGCAGCAGGTTTCAGTGAAACAATGCGATCGATTGCCGCCCTGAAGTAAAAGACATGGAAACAGTTGGTCAACAGTAGGTTGTTCATTGCGGCTTTTCACTCGAGCAAGTGTACAGTAGTACATTAACTAAATCTATGTGGAGGTGAAGGATCATCCCTCGTTGCAAGCTGAGGTGGGATATTGCCAAACCTTCCCATGCCAACAAATGGAACATATTCATAAGATGGACAGTAACTATTGACCGCAACCTCGTGACAAATTATGCTTTGACCTTAAAATAAGACAAACTCAGGTGTGGTTATCAAAGTTAGTAAATACAACTTTGTCAAATGTTCATCTTTCCTTGCCTCCTTCACAAAACCTGTCATGGGAATGGTACGTTTGTGTTGAAGGCAAAGGAAAGTAAGAGAAGATGCGAAATGTCAAATTCCATCATATCGTATAGCATTGCATCGTATCCTATTACACCGCATAGCATTCTATTATAGCGCATCGCATCCTATTACACCGCATCGCACACGACTATACCGCATCGCATAATATTACAAAGTAATCAGTACATAACAATGTCATTTGGTAATACAGGTCGGTAAGGGGTAAAGTTGCTGACGTGGAGGTGCTCATGTAAGAAAATAAAGATCCTGATAACATAAAAATTAGTGCACCGATGCCGGTGATGACGACGATAAGCAAGCAGAATAGTAACCTTGAGTTTGTTAAAAATTAAAATGGAAAAACGATCAACATGCAGAACAAAAATAAGTAGGCTTGCAAAAAGTAATCAAACACGATACAAATAACAAATTGACCAAAAATGACATATGAAACTGTGAAAAAGTCTGGGTATATCATACAAAACAACACATGCATCAACCGAGCAAAGAAAAAAGGGAATACAAGAGAACAAACAGCCTACCATAAAGAATGTCAGAGGACATGAAAATCCAACAAAAACACAACCTTGTGGCAGGATTTATAATTCTGAGCACAGATTACCAAATTTTGATACCAGTTTGATTGCTATTAATTGTGATAATCCAAAATTGATATTGATGAATATTATGAAACTACTTCAAGCAATGTAGACAGCAGAAAGAGCTATGAAGTCAAAATAGTGACACCAAAGAGAAAAACTGAACTTCAAGCACAGATGCTAGAACACTTAAATGGTGTCTACAACTCTCAAATCTGTGAGGTGCAATCCGATCATACGCATGCACAATCGAGCCATCCAAAACGATTCTTGAAGCTAAAACACTGTTTTGTATAAAAATTTGATCAGTTTTTTATTGTAAACAATAACAACAAAATTGTTAAGGTAACTTGTGATTTGGTGAATCCTAATCAACATTTTGCAATGCCTTTTAGCATGAATGGATTGGTTTCATTTCCCAAAACACAGCCAAATTTTCACTTTTACATCATACTTGATACAAAACCCCCGGCATTTTCTTACTGGGTATGTAATCTTATCAAAAATCAGCTCTGAGCTGAAATGCTAAGAAAAAGCAAAGACAATGGTACTTATTCGGTAATTTAAATCAATCTTACTCTAAATATGACTCATAAGGCACAGGCAAATAAAACTCAGATACCCTTTAAATTATAGTGTAAAAAGAACCTTAGGGCATGCTCGTCTTATACTTAAAATACGCCAAGGATTACGTTTCTTGACGTCTTCCCAAAGCAAAACTAACGAAAAAAACAAGCAATCCCGAGCAACTTCATGCTGTGGACACCTCGACACGGTCGCACTAAAATCTAACAAACAGCAACAACAGACATTGACAAAGTACACTGGATGCCTCCTTGATGATCTTAGGAAATTTTAAATATGACTGCAATGCATGATGTGCTCCAATCATAGATACCCAAACTCTTGCAGATGATCGTGATGACTATAATGAAAGTAGCTTCCAACATTGCGAAACAAGGGGCTTACTTATTACTTTACCGAGGAGGCAGCTGTTTGCAACACTACTTAAATGCACTGCAGACCAGTACTGTGTGTGAGTAGAAATACAACCTACAAACAAAAATGAACCTCTTACCTAGGTAAATACTTACTGCAAAAAACCTGATAGTTAATAAGAATATAATAAATAAAAAACTGTGATAGTGTTGATCAAAAGAGTTTGTCTTTTAGCTCAAGAATTCGCTTGCTGTACACTTTTTTAACGCAAGACATTTGAAGTTAAACGTACAAAAAAATCACTGATTCCTTTTTATATGACTCAACCTCCTAAGCCGATGCCACACTACGAGTAATTTAAGATCTATTTTACTAATCTTTTTTAAGAACAGGTCTACAAGACCCAGAATAAATCCTTGTCGGCCCAATACCAGCCATACAACTACGTAATCTGCACATTAACAAAAGGTGAGGTTTTGACAACTGGTTTCGAAAATTAAACTGCAATTTGCTTGCTCTGATGCTATAGCATTTCCTTGGTCGCTCTCGACCAGAAACGGTTCTCTTTCGGCAGGTATTGTTAAGCCAGTCGCTGTTTTTATTCTGTTGCAACAGGGCATTCATTAAGAAGCAATCACAGCAAAGCATGCTTTAACTGTAGGGTCACAATATGGCCACCACATAACTGTGCCTCGCTCCGGGGTCATGAACACTGACGACGAGCGGAACAACACACGAATTAACAAATCACCTGGAGAAATCTACAATGTCCATCTGCATCACGAGATGAGATCTACTATTTCAAATAATCACGTAGAAATTTCAATACCACATGCACTATGTCAAGCAAATTCACTTAAAATGCTGCGACGGAATAAAGAAAATGATGAACAAACAATGAACTTCGTAGAAATTACTTTAATCTGAGATTGACGTCTAGCCAGCACAAATTAAAGCTATTCTAAAATTCAAAGTTAAACCCCACGTCTTGCAGTCTCTTGCTGGCTCAAAGCAACGCCAAAATCATGCTGAAGGGCGGCAAAGCAAACTCTCATAAATTTCTAAATTCTATTATATTTTTAATTGTTTTGCATATCCTTAGATATAGGAGAAATATCTAGTTACATATATGTATTACACTCAAAGGGTCAAAATGAAGCTAACTTGGCCAGGGGAGGGACAAATGGTCTGATCTCCTCTCTTTGTAAGATGGTAATTACAATTTCAAGGAAGGTTTCAAGATTTTAAGCTATAAAGCTGCTTAATAGATTTACAATTGAGACCTATAGATAGCCAAAGTGACCCTATGAAATTATATTAAAATAAATACTTAGATATGACGAGACGTAAGCGTGCTCAGTACTCTGAGATCAACGGGGATATGGTTCTTTTCTTTGAAGGAGATTAAAGTTAAATCCATGCCGGTTGATTTAAGAATAGGACATTTAGTTGCAGGATGTAAAGACAGTACCAAATGCCGACGAAATTGAACAAGCAAAGCATCAAATCCAGCGGCCACCTTTTTATATGATTTTGTGGGCACGACTGAATTAATTAATTTATTGTCAGAAACTCTATTCTTTTACTAGCAACGAATAAACGCCAAGATTCTAAATACAATCAAAGTTCTATGCACGATTTCCCAAAGAAGTTATTTTACAATCTGGAAACAAGACATTTAAAAGCTACAACCCAGGGTCATCAGTTGGAAATAACCAGGGAGGGAACCTTGGTTTCAATTATAACCCTACATATACCCTACCACAGTTAAGACACAACCAATAGTTACGTAGCCATTTGAGCAGTGTTCTCGGATGGGTCGTCAGTTTAAGACAAGTAAATTCTCATGGACAGGCAGACAAGAGGCCATACTCTGTTTCTAAATGATCTCCCAAAGTTAGAGAGGACTTATAGAACTGTAAAAGATGTAATGGTTTTTTATTTGGGCCTAACTAGGTATCATCTTCACAGTCGTACCTGTGAAAACCAGTGATGGCTTTGACAGGGAATAGTCTTAGTAGTCTTACTAAGCAATTCTTAAGCATAAGGGGTGTACAGGACATTCACACTCTAAGGGCAAACTTTGATATTTTGTCGCCTTGAACGTCACTTTTCAAATTCTCAATCTATAAAAAATAATTTCTCAAATCGAGCCCTAGCCTCAATAAGAATTAATCCACAGCTCTTCCTTATTACTCACTTCCTTACGTCTTTCCATTTCTGACTTTCTCTTACCCTAGTTATCTTCCCTTGTGCGTTTCTTACTTTCCTATGAACCGTTTAGACTACAAGCTGAGCTACTCCATACGTTTAGACATTTCGTATATTTATTAATATGTAGCAATCGCAATAGTCACTCACGCACTCCAAAGATAATGGAATCACATTGAAAACTCAGTCAAGAAGAGTTTTAGATCAAAATGAATCTTAGTTGTTCAATTTTTTGCGTCAGTATACTCTCTTTTAACAAGAATTAGAAAAGATGCTCTACAAATTACAAAAATTAGTAGCTACATTCTTAATTCATGTTTCACTGCGTCGTTTCACATTTATATATATCGCATGATATCTTTAAAACACAACTTTATAATTTGTGATCTTATCAAAACAGATAAGACAATAGCTCGCTTGGTCATCCAAAAACGTTATGTGTGCTTGCATGTGTGTGTGTGTGTGTGTGTATATATATGTATATGAATTGATATATGTATATATATATGTATATATATGTATGTGTATATATGTGTGTATATATATATGTTTGTGAAGAGCTCA
>JANTCA010002259.1:0-11456 GCA_024741275.1 Chironex yamaguchii | reverse complement strand
TATCAGTGCAGCTTTACAAGAATAACTGCAGCAAATGGGAGTCGAGTAGGCTCGAATTTGCAATCCTTAGACTCGAAAGCCAACATCTAAACCAATGTGCCATTCTGACACGAAGGTTTGATGAAGTCCTCAGCTTCATGAGTGGACACGCATGGTTAGGTGGTGGTGGTGGGGGGGGTCGTGTATTATTTTTGGTTTTGGCTTAAGCCTTCGTTAGTGTCCTATATATGTGGCTTCTCAATAGGCACAAGTGCTTTAATACATAATTGTCAATATTGGAGCATTTCCATAATTTCTGCACTAAGTGGGAAACGACCGGGATTGAACATGCATCCCTCATATTTTATGACCTTGATAGATTTATGCCATGTATTGGTCATCGTAACATATGATTGTATGCATTTATTTTCTTCTTGCAAGTTACAGGGCCTCTGACGACCGGGGGGCAATGGCCCCACTTTTTTGCAATTTATCCCTTTTTCATATTTCTTAAGTTGTTTTTAATTCTCTGTAAATTCCAAGCTCTTCCAGTTGAGTTGATGAGTTCATGAGTAAAACTTCTTCTTTAGCAGAAAATTTTTATTTAAGTCAAGTTGCACAAACCAATGGCTTCATCGCTTCTTTGCCGCAATTCAATAAGTTATTTCAATGAAATTGGAACGCGTCACAAGATTGCATAACGAAGCCTAAATAATTACGTCATTGTAATTTTGCAATGCCAAAGATAACAGTGGAATGAATCACTTACGTGAAAGCTTCAGTCTCAATCTAGACTCGAATCACTGGTGAACGTTTGGTTAGAAGAACGCTTCCTCAACAGTGAGAAAGTTGTTTAACTTATTGATTTTAAGCGAGAAACATGGTACCCCAAATATAAATTATATTTTAAAGTAGTCAACGAGTATAAGATGCAAATAATCTAATCATAGATTGTTTATAATTAGAGAATAAAGATCTAATTCAAGCATCCATATGAAAGCTTCTTTGACTGAACCCAAATCTTCCTCTGTTTGTCAAGTTTACGTCTCCATGACCAAAACAAATACACAGTAGTCATATGAATAATTGGTGTTATCAATTTTGATTGGGTAAATGAGTGACTCTGTTTTTTTAGGTTGCCAAGTGCCCCTAGCTAAGTTACTTTGTAACTCTGTTGATTTACTGTAGATGTATTAGCTGTTCTTCGCTTTTACAGGCCTAAGGCGTGGGTGTACATGGCTTACGTCCGATGAGAATGAGGCCGCGTGAAGGCTACTTTTTAACCATTCAATTCTAAAACTTAAAAGTGATTCTTCCATGGACAAAAACTTTCAGATTGACAAAACTAAACCTTGATTATAAGTTTCCAATAACATTAAATGAACTTATATCCGACGGACATTTCTTTCAAGAAAAGCATCAGCATGAAAACTCCTGTTTACATAAGATTTACTTTTTGGCAGCAAAATTATTTTGGATCTAGTCGAAAGCATTTGATCTTTAAGGTTTGTTTGTTGCTTGTGCCATTGAAAAGTGAGGAGTCAACTTAGTAATTTTGTTATGCGAGGAGGAAAGAATCGGAGAAAAATGTACTTGTGAGGAGTATTGATTGGGTTAATTGCAAGGTGGGGAGGAACAGTTATTTGTTTGACCCCATGTACACCCACTAAGGCTTTTGGTCTTAGTAATGCATTTCAAGACATTTTATGTCGGTCATGAAACCTGCAAATTTGTTCAATCAGTTTTTTTAATTTGCTTAAGTCTTACAAAATTTGTAATTTCTCCGAGATTTAAAAATCTAGATAATGATAATCAAAATCTACAAAATCGCGACATTCCTAGAGTCATAATGCTCTTTCAGGTTTCAAAATCAGAACAAATCACAGAATTCTTTGCACGGCCATATGTGAGTGCCTCAAGCTCGTCGGCTGCTAACAATGAAAGCAAGCATAAATCTATTACCGAGTAGGGAAGTCAAGATGATCTCGTTGACTGTAGAGGGCAAATATATGATAGGGCTAGTAACATGCTGGGTCGAAGGTCAGGAGTTGCAAATTTCTGCTGTTTAGCCCAAAGCCTTAGTCAATCATTGTCATGGTCATTCATTGAGTTTGGCTGTGAAAGATCTGACTTCATCATGCAAAATATTAGGTGATACCATAGACACTGTAGGAGAGATATGTGTAATTGTCAAGTTCTCAACAAATTGAGAGAAAATGTTTGGCAATATTCAGCAAAATAGAAGGTGACTGATGAGGTGATTCAGGACAAGCATACCTCCTTGGATAACCTATGCATTAGTAGAAGGACAGTGTGTGCATCCTGCTTCTTAAAGATCATAAACAATTACGATGAGCTTCTAGCCCTGTGGCAAGAGTGCCTTAACCTAAAGCTGACGACTGATATCAAGGCAAGAATTATTAGCTATGGTGGAGAGATGCGAAAGTTCTTGTTTTATTTGGGGCTTTCAATTGGACACAGATTATATTCTTTGACCGACAATCTTTCGAAGATGCTGCAGAGGGAGATGTCATCTGTCTCTGGCCAGTGCCATGTGAACTTGACCTTGAATACACTGGAAGGAAAGTGTAGTGATGAATATTTCAAAATGTTTTTCGACACCATTGTGAAAAAGGTCCAGAACTACCCCCAAATTTGCCAGGCTTGCCAAGGAAGAGGAATCATCCATATTATTCTATTTACAGTACATGGAAGGACATGGTCAAGGGGCTCCAGCTAACCATCCCCAAACAGTTGATGACCACTACCAGCAAATCTGTTACGGAGCAATTGACGTGGTTGTTGCTTCAATAAATGATCGTCTTTATCAGACAAGTTACAAAACCTTTGCAGCTCTAAAAACGATGCTCCTAAACGCTCTTAAACGATAGAAGATAATTCATTTGAAGATGAAATGCAACATTTACAGACCAACTATGGCGATGATGTTTGTATTGAATCCTGGAAGTTGAATTTGGCATCTTCAAGCAGCTCTTTACCAATGATCCAGCTCGTTGTTTTGACGATGTTCATGATAAATTATAAAAAGCAAACAAAGAGAAACATCTTATTTCTAATGACATGACAACCTATAAATTACTTCCTGACAATCCAGTGACATGTGCAACACCAGTAAGATCATTTTTATTGGCTCTAGGAGTGAAGACGTGGCTACGCAACACCATATCACAGAAGAGGTGTAATGCCCTGGCAATACTAAATTGTCACAAACAAATCACAGATGCATTGGTCAACATTGGCAACCAATTCGTTTTGCTGCACCAAGAGTCCTACTACAAATTGGCAATTTTCAGGCATTTAGACATTAACAAACGTTTAACTCATTAAGAAACCGTAGATGTTGAAATACAGTAGTGCCAATCAAGGCTAAAAAGTTCTTAGTCTAACAGAATGACATACACCATGGGATGAAATAAATGTGAACAAAGTTTCAAACAACTAATACAACCGCGTTATATTTCAGCCGCCCCAAACATATTCAACTGCTTTAACTGAAAATTGGTTAGTGTTGTTTGTTTGATCTTAGCTTTCCTCGATTATTACGTAAAGTTGAATAGAATTTCCTCTTTGTTAGGAGCACAGTGGTTAATAGTGGATGGACACATAGTAGTACGAATGTCAGGCTTTTTCACAAGTGTTACAGATTTCATTTTTCGACCATTAATTGTAAACACCGTCTGCATCTACTAAAATACTCGTTTTAATTGTGTAAGAGTAAATCTCTTTAATGAAAAGAAGATTTTTACATTAGTCATGAAAGGCAGTTCATCGTGTTGTACCATGGCAAATTTTTTGCATCAAAGTTTGGCCCCTCACTTTTGGTCCCGTTGGAGGCCCAGAGTAACACCTGTTTTTACTAGTTCGAAGAAAAGGCATATCAATAATACAGAGCAGTTTACTGACAAAACTGAATAAAATCACTTTCTTTAAACGTTCCAATTTCCAAATTATGGCTAAGAATTTCTTGAATCCATTTCAGCAGTTCGAAGCTAAAAGCAGTGTTTCGAAGTTAGTTCAAGTTTCATCGATGTTAGTGGCTATCGGCGAAAAACTATTCTAGCGTTTTCACTTCAGTGTATGTCAGAAGCCTTTGAAACAGATAATTGAGGGAAATGTTTTAAATAATTAAGAGTCTTCACTTTTCACATGTAGTAAATGAGGACTAACGTAACGGACATACCACGTTAATGAAGTGAAACAGATCAGTATGTTTACAAACATTCTCCTACTGTTTACTTGCTATAAAATAAACAACGTTGAATCGATTTTGAATAACATAGAAAAGCACAAAATGTTTTGTATAAAGTACAAGTAGCTGAAGGATATGAATGTGAGAAATCCGTGGGCCTTTTGGATTGTGTGCAAACTTCAACATATCCCATATTTTACGCCTGAGGCATGGAAGTTTAGTTTTCATTGATCGTTGCTAATGGCATTGATTGGAGAAACAAGTGGGCTTAATGGATATTGTAAAGTAGTTGTGATCAATTTAGAGTACGGTACTTGCATGACAAATACAGATCTGGAATTACAAACTTATCTTAATTCGTAACAGAATTCTTGTGCTTTAAATCATCTGAATGACGTGAAAAGAAACACACATGAAAACATTGCAGATGTTAAACCAGGGAGTCCTCAAATTCAATGTGAATTACCTGAATTTCTCTCAAAGCGTGTTTAAAAATTCTACATCAGAATATCCGAGGACTTCTGTGTCAGAAACATTTCGTTTTTGAATTATTGGTTCATTTTCGAACCATCCATTCGTTTACACTAAGCGAAACACGTACGATATCTGACTATAATCCTTACATTGAAATTCCTGGCTAAAATATGAAACTTGGCACAGGGAAACTGAACAAGGTTGAACAAGGTGGTGGAGGTTTTTTTATGCATTAGAAAACATTCCCTATCAGAGAAAGGGCGATTTGGAATGGAACGATTTGGAGTGCTTGTAGATTAAGATCATTTTCCCCCAAACAAAAGGTTTTCTTATGGGTGTTATTTACAGGTCTCACAATTCTTCAAGTCAGAAAATTTTGAGGAAAAACTGAATGAGATGCTTGAAACCGTTATGGTTGAGAAAGAATGTATTTTGGTGGATGACGTGAATTGCATTTATCTAGAGAGACCAGAACACAGAGAGATGGAGTCTTTTAAAATTATTTCAAATAACGGCTAAAAATGCTGATAAAGTCTGCCACAAGAATAACACACACTTGCAAAACACTAGTTGATGTTATTTACATCAACTATACTGAGAAAATAAATTCGATAATAGTTATAAATGCTGATCTTAGCAACCATGAGCTAAATGGATAATATGTAAGCTTCCTTCTATCAAGCTCAGTCGAAAACAAATTACATGCCGCAACTACACAAATTATGACCCAAATTTGTTACTGGAAACAAGTCCTGTGAACACTTTTCTTTTGTTGCAAGGAAGCTGAAATGCAGTAACAAATCATCAAAGATGACACTGTTATCTTTACATCACCTAAGTGTGTATATGATATAGAAGGAGGGCTGAAGGAGGACATAGATAGTGGCCAAAGTTGGCTAACTGATATATAGTTAAACAAACTTATGATATATAATTAGACTTAAGTTTCTATTAAAGTCTAATTAAGACTGATTTATTTACAAAATGTAGTGCCGTGGGTCTAGTATATAACTAGTTAATATAATATCTGTAACGTGACTGCCCATTTCCGTGTTCATTATGTTCGTCAGCTTCACCTAGTTTGTTAACTTGTCAAGTAAATGGTGATGGCTGGATCAAATTCTACGCCATCTGGTAGCCTGACTGGAAGGAATAGCCGTCTTAGTATGCCAAGAGCAACAAGACGTCTTATATTAACACTGTGGAGTCGCCTTACATATCAAATGTGTCAAAAGTACTCCCTATGTATACATGACTTGTATATACCTATGTATGTGTACAAACCTCCACCTGCTGCTTTGCAGGTTCTGCCTTTTCAGGCAAAGGCTAGGACAAGGCAACTCGCCCGACTGACAGTACCTGGAAAGGGCTCCAGCTATGGGTCAAATAGCAACAGTGATTGGGCAGCAGCGACGACTTAGTCCGGCTGGCGGAGGACTCTTCTGGACCGGGGTGACATTGTTCAAGTTAGTGGAACTCTTTCCTCGTTAGCTGGGACTGCGGGGCAGTTGTTGACCTGTCCAGCCGTCGGGATACTTTCCTGCTGCTGGAGTCGCAGGCCACCAGCCCAGAGGATGCTTATAACTCCTGCACAAGGTTACTGGCATCTAAAACTACTGTGCTGGCTTGTTCTACCGACAAGTTGCAGGGCGGTGGTGTCACCAGTGGTGTTGGCAGGCCTGAGTGGCTGGAAGTTGGTAACTACACTTGCGCGGCTCAGGAGTGATGGTCGTGGATTCACTGAGGACGTCAGTAGGCCAAAGTCCTTTCTTGGTGACCAGGTGGCACTGTTTAGGGATGACCCCGTCTGCCTCTCTCCGAAGATGCCTCTAGAAAAGGTGACGTAAACAAGGCTCGTACACCCTCAACCTGGCTGGCTGCTCATGGTCAGCGGGACTCCATTTCTGTAGCAAGAAACTACGAAAGACAATAAAAAACTTTATCAAGCTAACCCTTGGCAGTTGAAACACTCGTACCCTTTTCGATGTGAACAAATCTCTTGCTCGATGATGATCTGCGTTCATATCAAAGGAGTTAGAGCTGATGAACATTGACAACGCTGCTCTCTCTGAGATGCAACTCCCTGATGTCGGAGATAGAAAACAACATGGCTTCTGTTCAGGAGTTTCAGCTGAGTAAGACAGGAAAAGGACATCAGTCACTGGCTTTGCCATTTCGTTACAGTGAGCAGCCTAAAGCCGTTTTTGATCGCATTATGTCTCTTCAAACTACTCAAACCTCACCTGTCCTGTTCCTTGTGAGTGTGTATGTCCCTACCCTGGTCAGGAGTGAAGATGAGAAGAGCACATTCTACAGTCACTGGCAAGGTTCAACAAATATGACTGTGTCATTGTTTTGGGTGACTTCAATGTTAGGGGTGGTTGCGACTTTCAAGCTTGGGCTAACGTTCTTGGGAAACTTGGACGGGGAAATATGAGCAGCAACGGCAAACGGCTCCTTGGTCTGTGCAATGAAAATGATCTTGTGATCGCTAATACACTAACAATCATTACTACTCCTGGCAACACCCGAGATCTAAACATTGGCACTTAGTGGACTACATTTTGATATCTGCCAAACAAGTTAAAGCTGTGTGCATCATAAGGGCGATGAGGGGGGCAGAATGTTCCACTTACCACATCCTTCATTCAAAACTGAAGCTAGAACATCACATTCCAAGAAGGAAAACTACATCTACTCCCCTGGAATATCCAGATGTCTCAAAGCTCAACGACCCCAAAGATGAGTGGCATTGGACAAGGAATTTACAGAATGCATCTCTACACCATTGATTAATGATCTCAGTTGGGACTCTGTCAAAACAAAAGCCTTTCAAGCCGCTTGCAAAATACTTGGCTTCCCCAAAAGGAGACATGCTGACTGGTTTGATGATAACAACAAGGAAGTTATGATGCTTCTAACAAGCGCAAACCATTGAAGTTACATTTTGCAAATTCGTCTGACCCCTCGCCTCAAAGATTCCCTCAGGGAGGCAAAAGCTATAATGGAAAAAGAGCTGCGGGTCATGGAGGATAAATGCTGGTCAGACAAGGCTGATCTTATACAGGCCTTGGCGACTCTGGTAGCAGCAAAGAGTTTTAACAGGAGCTTAAACAAGTGTATGGTCCTCAGTGTAAACAAAACTGTCCACTGCTTCTCTCTGATGATATCACTGTGTTAACTGAACAGTCAAATATTCTGCAGCGTTCAAAGGAACACTTCAACAATTTGAAAATACGATGCAAAACGACATGCGAACGATGTTGATATCAGTTTTAACTTTAGCACCAAATGTTTCTTTGCGAGTTGATTTGAAAGCTACACATACGCACGAAAACTAGGAACTCGAAATAGAGGAAAGTGAACTTTCTGGTCGATCTTTATTGTGTTTTACGATAAGACCATTTATTCATATTATTGTTTGAAGGTTCCCTTATTGCAGCCTTTGATGTTACGGATGGAAACTGTTTTTTTCAATGACAGCTATTTCATTTTTCTGCTAGACAAAGCATGTTAATCATTTTCATCTAAGATACTAGAAAGTTCTAAGTTGGAGTGCATGGCTTGGCTTGTCTTTGTATTGACAGTAGACTTGGCCGATACGTTTATGCTATTCTTAAAGAACGGGTCTCCGGCTTTGATTAAGTTAATGGAAAATCACTTTCATAAACATTTATATCTATACCTAATGCTTTACCCTCTTTAAATACCTTCGTGCCAATTTTAATATAGTCAACAACCATTTCAGTCGTTGTGTTTCTGTTCTGCCAGGAAATTGAGCACGAATACTAATTGAAATACAGCAAAGGAACAATTCTGAATTTTTTGTATAAGATAGGATCGTAACATGATCAAAGATAAGGAAAGGAAACAATGACTGGACAAAGCAAAACAATGGGAAAATCACTCTCTACTTTTGGTGGGACCACGTTAAGTCGTACTCAGCCCCAGCGCACAATCTTGCTACTTCTACCGGTCTTTCACCACTCCTTGCATTTCTTCGCAACTGTTCGATGTTATGCTGTGTTCAAAGTCTTCTCCAATTTTTGCTTAAAGGATTTGTACGTAGAATGCAAATTACTACCGTATTATCACCAGTTCTGAGCCAGTGAACGAAAGCGCAGAGTTGTTGTTGAATGTGGTTTTTAACTCACGGTTAATTCCTTTGTAAAAGGGATTAAAGCGCACCTGTAGCGAACTCACGGTCAAGTATTGCTCTTATGATACATTTGCTGTAACCTTGCTTTTGTAACTTCTGTTTCTATAAAGTAAACATTTTTTATCGAAGATTTACTACATCCCTAGGTTCCTGAGTAACTCATATTTGTTCTCATGTAACATCTCTAATACGAAATAGGGGCGTGGCCGCTGGAACTATACTGGGTCACACCCAAATCTGAAATTTGCCCCCCCAACGAAAAACCCCACCAGCCCCACTGCCATTGATGCTGATGGGTTCTTCCAATGATGACATGACATACTCCATTCCACTAATGCCAATTGGTTCTCCTCATGATGGGATGATGGGCTGTACTCGCAAAAAAATCTCATTTCCACTCAACCAAAAGCATTGTGGTAAAACTGTAGCGTCACTAACAAGTTCACACTCAACCCAATTGGATAACTCCGTTTATTCCTTTTACAAAGGAATTAAGCGTGAGTTAAAAACAAAAGGAGGGCAATAATGGTTGGCTCGTTAATATGTGAAGTGCAGTTACTAACAATCCGGCAAACCTTATACGACGAAATTACTACCAAATCATGCATAGGTCAAGCAGTTATATGGAGCATAACCAGACAGACTTTCGCACATGGTAAGAAGATATCTCGAGCTACGGTTTTTGTAAGAGAAAAATGATGGCGACGTCTTCTTGTTACAACAGAATGGTTCAACATAAACCCCACTGCCAGTGTACGAACCACACACGAAGAAGCAATTAAATCAGGATTCTCAAAATATTTTTCTCCTTTAAAGCCTAAATTAAACAAAGAACGCTGGAAATAAGATAATTTTGTTGTTCAGTTTACTGATCTACCTTCTAGCACGAATAATTGCATGGCAAATGGAACACACAACGCTGCATCTTTTATCCAGACTAAATCAAGTGTCTGATAGAGGTAAACAACATTTTACTTTTCATCATAGTACAATGACCTCTTTCTTCGAATGCACGTCATTTTGCAAAGCAGTTGTCGCACGTAAATTGTACAGTTAGTCTGCATACGAGCAAACCTTATTACACGAAATTAAAGCGATACAATAATTGGCGCGATTTTGTCTTCATCAACGTTAATTTATTTCGCCTTAATTTTTGTACCGCGTCAATTCTTAAAACGTTTATTTCAACACTTCATCAACAGATAATCCCGAAGACTTGGCTTTAATGTAGACGTGTCAAAGAAGCGTAAAAAGATATAAAAATTATCAACTTTAAATATCTAGTATAGGCTGTCTTCAGAAAGAAAATGATATATACAATGTGATTAATGTTCTTCGTCCACATCATCTCCGTCCGTCACACTCAATTCCTGCAAAACGTGGTATGACACAATTCCATCCGCGTTAATTAACGTCCAATTAATAATTCGCGTTAATTTGGTCCGCGTTAATTTCATGCGTGCTAGTTGTTGTATCGCATTAATTTCGTGTAATAAGGTATTCATCAACGACCCTCTTATCTTACGCAACAATAGTGGCATCTGTCTAGCAAAAGAGAAATAAATTTACAAAAGCCAGTTCACAAACAGCAAATGGAGAAATGGACAATACACCACAGAATTTGGAGTGCTTACCAATTACACAATGTCAGGCTTGTAATTTCAACCATTCTGCAGATGCTGCTACATTTTCAAAGCACAAATACAATGGCAAGCACATATGTACTCCGTGCTTTTAGCAATGAATGAACATAAATAAACTTGAAAGGTGATTTCAATACATGCGCTTTTATTGTAATCATCTGAAAATTAAAAATTCCACTGTCGAAGAAAAATATGCTTTCCCATAACGGGAGTCACAAATATGATCATAATTTATCATACATTTGTTCCTGTGATTGACAAATCTCAAATTTCGTATTAATATACATAAATGTGAGTTTTAAATAACCTTCCCTTTATAAAATCATTTTTCATATTTACAAATGCAACTTTACTCCAAAGTAATGATTTCCCTCTGTATTTCAACTTATATCATTTTCATCTAGTCATGAATACTATCTATCATCTTCACCGAGTGCCTGATATTTATATGGTTTCTTTTCATCTTGGCCATTGCCATTTACCACTGTTTCTTCAACATCACTGTCATGATCATCTCGCTCCTATTAATGAGTAGATTAAACAAGTATCATTTGAAATTGCATCTAACAACAGTTTGCAAGGGAAAGAGTTCCGTCGAATAACGTGGCACTCATGTTGATCCACATAATCCTTTCCAATCAAAAATGCACATTAGGTATTAGCAAATTACTAACGCATGAAGAATAAGCGTTCAAATCTTGCAAAAACGATAGTTACAGTCCCTTTTTAGTGGACTACAAACACTTATAAAGAGCTTTACAACTTTGAAATATTAACAAAGGATCTATTACTTTTCCAATGTCATTTTGAATCTTCCTTAATCTAGGTGTTACTATCATACAAAATTTTATCCTGAAGGTTTCCATTACTTCTTTGTTCCTTAAATTTTCTTGAGGTTAAATAATAAAACATATTTGAACAATCTTTTTGTGGTACAAAACTTGAAAATCGCCTTGAAAACTTGCGACATTGCGCTAAAATCATACTTAAA